>JARJHM010000080.1:430000-649947 GCA_033356055.1 Carex pumila | reverse complement strand
ATTTGAGGAAACACAACCCTCACTTAGGTATAAAGATTTATAATTCGAGATGAATTCGATAGATTTATAATTGTTTTTTAAAATTTATATTTTTTTTGACAGGTGGTACAGCCACATATAGAGATAGCTTCGACAGACTAGCTGATGAGACAGTTAACTGGCGACCATATGTTGATTACTATGATCAGTTACCTAGACATGTTCGAGGACAAAAGAGGTATTGGATGAGCTGCGGTTACGTGATCCATTTCTGGATGGTAGAGTATCAGCATGCGGATAGGGTCATGCGCCAGTTTGGTAGGTACCAGGAGATCCCGCCTCCTCCTCCTCTCCCATTTGATGAGATCAGTTATTTAAGAGAAGCGTGGCATCACGATGGCAACGCAACAATGGATGGTTGTTGGAAGATTACTCATAGTGAGTTCATCGAGAAGCCTGCAATACTAATTAGAGAGCGGAGACCATATGACATGGGGAGGCATCATATGTACATGCATTGGTTCAACGCACGTGGTATGAGATCAGTGTATCTATCAGATAACAATCCGGAAGCTCTACGACGTCAGCCTCCCCCACGGACAGGAGATGTTGCAACAATGGAGTACGTTCCTCATGGTCATAGGCATTCTCGTGTGGTTCGTACATTATTTATTTTTTCAATCAAATTAGATTTTTCAATAATAATATGCAATATGTGACAGTTCGAAATGTGTTATGCAGATTTCTCGAGTGATGCAATTCACTATGCAGCAATAGATTTGGTGAAGATCCGGGACAAAATGGCATATGGCAAGCTAATGCTCGAGAATGCCCGTGCCATTATGGAGGATATTGATCAGATTCACATCTTACGAGGATACTCGAAAGTGCTGGGATCCCTACGGACTTGGACATGATCAATTTGAATGATGATATCCCTGATCAGCATTACCATCGCCCTTCAGCTCCAGAGCCTCCCTCGACGTGGGACAACTTCATGAGCGGCACACAGCATGGACAGATTTCTCAGTTCATGATCGATGAAACTAGCGGGAGGCTTTAGTATGATGGGACCATCCACTTCAGGTTATGCTCCATCCACTTCAAATTATGCTCCTTCCACTGCAGATCCTGGAAATCTTACAGCAGATTATGTTCCCATCCTACTGGATCCACCTGTTGGAGACCGTACAAGGCAGCCTCTCTCACCGTACACTCCCGGGACTGGTGCCCTTGGACCACACTGATAACGGGTCGAAGATGAGGCCATGCCTCAATGCATGGCCCAAATGCCCATGCAACCCGGTTGAAAATATTGATATTAAATTTGGTTGATGGTTCACTTTCTAGTAGGTACTGTGTACCTGGATTAGACGCTTTGATGGCAGCCAAAAACGATGGCAGCACCTCGTAAGACTTTTCCCAACTCCCAAACAAGTCCGCAATTGCAAGTTCTCTACCTCTCCACAACTTGTTATACGAGGGCACTACTGTCCCAAATTTAACTTTAACCAGATGCTTGACCATTTTAATGCTTAACTCCAGATCATCTTTCAAAGCCAGTTTAATAATATCAGCAATTACTCTAGAAGTCATTTGATGACTATCCAGCCTTTCAGCACTGCCAAAACATGTGTGGATAAACGGGTTGGTGGAAATTATCCATGCACCTGTTGGTACTACAATTGCATACAGCTTCCATTTGCATTTAGAAGATCTACATTTAACTCTATACTTTGTTCTGTTGCTGTTTAGCACATCTAACTCTGTGTTTTTGGTTAGGTGAAATTTAGCAAGTTCTGATATTAGTTTGGCTTTGGATTCAAACATTTGACCTTTAGCAAATTTTTCATCTAACCTGGGGGGGTTTGCAAAAAATGCACGATCCGCGTATGGCATTGGCAATTCATCGTGGAATGAGGAACATGGATGCTTAGGTCCTCGATTGAGGAATGGTATTGAGTTGTGCCAATCCTTCAATATTTCTCGGTCGTTCATTTCAGCCTCTGCTTCATCCATATCTGCATTCCATTCTTCATCCGAATCATCATCATCAAAAGAACGCCTATCAGATTCTGTGTCTTCATCTGATTGCTCACAAAGGCCGTCACCGGCCTCAACCGGAGGTGTGTAGGTGGGTACAGGTACACTGCCCGAGTTAAGATCAAAGTCGGTCTGAACCGACGGTGTGTTACTACCTCCAGGCAAACTATCTGGACACGGATCATAACTGGTTTGGTTTCTAGCCTGGTGCGCCTCAGCTACCAATTCTATAACCTTAAATCCAGCCACTTGAGCTGCAGTTTGTTTAATGACAACCCAAGTTTCCTCATTTTCTATTCGAAATAGTGAGAAATGGTACGATCCGGGCGGTGCTGTGTTCATACGTACCCTGATTGTCAATTTGACTCGACTCGGAAGCAATTCAAGTCCAACGTATATTTGCCGTCTTATAATGGCAAAACTGGTAGAATCAGATACAGTAAAGGTAAATGCAGCCCCTATGTCATAACCAACACCTGTTGAAGTGCTTTGGAGGTTACCACCATAATACACATTGATCAATAGCAGTGACATTTTGCTGAACAAAAATCAAACACTAAATTAATAAACATATGAGTAAAAAAAAATACTAAATAAACATATGAGTAAAAAAAACACACTAAATATATAAACATATAAAAAAACACTACATAATATATGAGTACAGAAAAACAATAAATATAAACATATGAGTAAAAAATAAACTAAATATAAATATATGAGTAAAAAAACTCAAAATATAAACATATAAGTAAAAAAAACTAAAATATAAACATATGAGTAAAAAATAAACACTAAATCAAACTCTAAATATTTTTCAATTTTATAACACTAAATATAAGAATATGATTAAAAAAAACTTACAATAATAATCAGAAGACGATGCTGAGTACAATGGTGGTGGCGATCTGTTCATATGATAACTCCTCTATTAAATCTGAAAAAAACAAAATAAGAAAAAATAGAAGGAAGAAGAAAGAAAAATGGAGATCGGGAAGAGAAGAAGAAGGCTGCGGCAGGGTTAATGGTAAAAAGGTAAAATTGCACCGATCCGTGGGATCGGTGGACTAATATTTATGCTACACCGATCCACAGGATCGGTGCAGCTTTATCCTGCGTGCAGTGCTGTGGCGGACCAAAATTGAGCTACACCGGTCCCTAGGACCGGTGTGGTTTTGATTTTTTTTGCTCCACCGATCCTAGGGATCGGTGGAGGCTAGTTACAGAAAATCAAAAATTAGGAGGCTTATTTGAATGAAATATTTTATAGTAATTCTAAATAAAAAAAAAATCCATATTTCGTGAGTAAATTAACCACTGAGAATGGATTATCAAATTTGCATGATCTCTTCATCTTTTATGTAAGTTATAAAATACATATGCAAGATACATAAGTCGTGAAAATGCAAGACATCTTATACATCTCAAATTCTTAACCTTTTGCCATATTACAATAAAAGATTACATTCCAATATTTCAACTAAATAAACATACTTAATAAACAAAATATTGGAGGAAATCAATAATAACAATATGAACTGTCATATTGTCCTCTCAAAGATGATTGTTCGATCATTGTAATTTGTCAGAGATATATTGATTAACGAGTAATTCTATTTTATAATCATTATAACAGTCGGTAAGGAGGAATTTGACAGTGTCAAGGCTCCTTATTGGACCCAGATTAATTAGAGGTTTTCACCAATATTTAACTTAATACAAGTTTGAGCACCAAAACAAAAAAAATATCATTAATTTTGCTATTTAACCAGTTATACAAATCATACCAGACACTAGGAACTGGTACCATACTGGCAACTGAATTCGGAAAGATACAAAAAAATCAAGAAATATGAAAATAGAGAAAATGATACGAAGGAATCAAGAACCACACAACAACCAGCAACATCAACTCAGCTATTTTCTTTCATTCCAAGCTATTGACGAGGACGCTTTACCACAAATTAGAGGGAGATAAGAGTTAAAAATAAAATTTAAAAGCAGTTCATCTCTGTAAATTTGATAGTAGATCGAAAATCCTTGCTAGTCACACCACACAATTATTATTATATTTTTTTCATAATCATAAGTAGCACTATGAGTTTAAAAAATAAGAATAAAGATTTTTATCCCCCAATCTATTTCCCCCATTCATCCCTCAGTCAATAACTACTTGTGGAGACCATTAACTAACTGCACTTCATTAATAACTTGGGGGACCATCTAATATTTGATAGATTTTATAACTGACGCGTGCAAATATGGATACATATGCACGCAAGTGTTAATATATAATATATAAAATATTCATACCTACGATACTAAGTAGTTCGGAAAAAAAACTAGACATCACACACATTTTTTACACGTTTTTAGAGTTGTTGGTTTTTCTCCGTTCAATCTCATCAATATTTCTAACGATTTGTGAGGAAATTTGTAAATCTAAAATCATAGACATCTTCTACATAATTTTTCCTTTCAAATGAGATTCATGATGACATATTTTCAAGCTGTTCTTCATGAAAGTATTCATATCTCATCGTTAAAGTATTTATATCTAGTAATGCAAGTATGTATACATCGTCGTGAATACCTTGTCGTGTAAGTATTCATTTTAGATAAAACGCTTGATACATAAACTATTAACATTTGCATGACAATGTATGAATACTTGCATGACGATGTATAAATACTTGCACTACTTAATATTAATATTTTTCAAACGTCATCTTGTATCATATAGAAAAAAATTGATAAAATATGTTAGGTACAAACACTTCAGACATAAATTATATACACACGCATTACAAGATATGAATACTTGAACGACGATGTATGAATACTTGCTCGACAAGATATGAATACTTGCATGACAAGATATGAATACTTGCACGACGGACAACCTGAAAGTACGTTATTATGGATCTCATTTGAAAGAGAAAATTACATAGAAGACGTCTATGATTTTAGATTTACAAATTTTCTCACATATCGTCAGAAATATTGAAGAGATTGAACGGAAAAAAAATCATATTCTAAAAACATGTAAAAGATGTGTGTGATGTCCAGTTTTTTTTTCGAACTACTTAGTATCGTAGGTATGAATACTTTATATATTATATATTAACACTTGCACGCATATGTATCCATATTTGCATGCATCAGTTATAAAATCTATCAAATATTAGATGGTCTCCAAGTAATTAATGAAGTGCAATTAGTTAATGGTTCTTACAAGTATTTATTGATTGGAGGATAAATGGAGAAAATTGACTAGGGAATAGTTAGTTGATCCCAAAAAATAATTACTATAAGGATTCATAATAAAACCACTTGAAATCAGGAGGGGCAAGTGCCCTCTGGCCAAAATATGCTATTATATCTATGTTTGTTTAGAAGAAAGTTTACAGAAAATATACTAAAAATTCAAAAAGTTATACAATTATCCGTCACCCGAATTTTTTTCTCCAATTTTTGCTTCTATTTCTATGATTTTCTAAAAAAAATATAAAAATATACTTAATATTCAAAATAATTATAATATTATGTCTCATTAATTTTTGTTTCAACATGCTGAACATCTTAGCTTCACGTACCCTTCGCACTTTCATAGAAATAAATGAAATTCGTAGTTATTCTACGCAGAAAGTCAAACGCATGCCTCTAATTAATTTGCTTCCTAATTCAGATAATATATGTGGAAATTTTGTGAAAGATAATTATACAGGCCGACATGTGTGTGTGTGTGTTTTTTTTTAATATAACTTGAATTCTAAAAGTGTGTAGGTGTGTTTAATTTAATTTTTTTTTTTTTGTTTGATTGCCCAAAATTAGAGCAATGTACAACACCAAACTAATTTTGAGAAATAAGGACAGGTCATTTTCCGTCCCAATTTTTTTTTTCCGACACAAATAGCAGCAAAATAAAATAAAACGGGAGATGGTGATTAAAAATGGCATATCTTAATTTTTTTCCCATGACCCAAAAGACACCTATAAAAAATATACATCCTTTCTATTTCTGAAAACATATAAAAGGAGATTTGTTTTTTTTTTCAATTTTTTTATGTCATATGATCAGTATCAAGAAAACAACAAGTCCCTCTAATTATAAGTTTTTTTTTTTTCTGTTCATATTTTTTCCACCAGAAACCGACATTTATCTTTCCATCTTCTAATTTATTTCCTTGTGTGCCATATTCATATGTAGCATTTTCTGTACTACTTTTTGAAACTAAATTTAAAAAGTGCTACTTAATTAATAGTGCTCCATTAATGTATTGGATAAAAATATAATAAAAAATTATATACTTGATAGGGTTGTTAATGTTTTTTTTTTATTATTTTAATAGTATAGACAACATGAAATTGACAAGAACTTTGAAATAATACATAATAAAAAGTGACACAAGAAATCTAAACAGTAAAATATTCTATTTAATTTCACTATTTTTTCTATTTAATTTCATTAGAAATACTAAAATTTTTTAATTCCAACTAAATAATAGTATCTCCAAAATTAAGTGATTCAATAAACCAAATCTTTTTGAACAATTAATTGATAATAAATTTCTTTTTTTTATAATCCTCCTACAAAAACCTCACCGCCTCGGTGCTCATATCTCTCCAGGTACAAAAATAAATAAATAAATAAATAGATTTCTCCTCTCTCCATTTTTCGTGCTTTCTAATTAGGTAATTTCGAGGGATCTGATACCAAAAGATCAAATAATAGTAAAGAAGAGAAAAGGGTTTAAGAGTCAACAATGATGAAGTGCGAGTGGTTGCTTCTCCCCTGTCGTGCCAGAGTTATTATGTGGGATCATATCTGCCGTTCGATCGCATAGGACTGTAATGCTGATTACAAGATGGAATAATTTGTCGACAATTCGAATAACCATCTCTCAGTTAAGAATGTACCAGTTTATACTGTTAATTTTGGTTTTCTCTAATATTTTATTTCACAAAATCTGTTTAATAAGTTGAACTATCATAATGCAATCTTTACGTGTAATATATCTGATGTCTTGCATTTTCATGACTTATGTATCTTGTATATGTAATTTATAACTTATATAAAAGATGAAGAGATCATACAAATTTGATTATCCATTCTTAGTAGTTTACTCATGAAAGATTTGTGTGTCGCCAATTGATTATATTAGATAGTAGTTACTTCATAGTTATGTTATTCTCCCATCATACATATTGAATTTTGAAAAAAAAAAATGTCTTGACACAAAATATCATATTAATTAGTCTAAAAAAACATAATAGAAATTTCCAAAGATAACTATGTACATTTTGCTCAACAAATAAGGCCTTTTTCATCACCCCATGGAACATCTTCAAAATGGCACTTGTACCATCTGACAATGTTACAACTAACAAACTATTCAGCCTTCCTTGACAAAAAAATTATCCCATCAGATCTATCCCTACAAATTACAAATCACCCCTCCCAAACTATCAGTACAGTCAGCATTCTAATAACTTACACCCTCTCTTTTCTGACAATTCTCTGATAAATCCTTGTTCAGAGTGTCATTTAGATCATTCACCACTTATTCCTCCTGACACATTGCCTCAAAATCAACTACAACAAATTGATGCATCCATGAGGGTCATCTGAAATGAGGAGAGTATTAATAACTATGCATACTAGGTTTACAAGAACCCTTCGACATTGAATCTCTATCAGATGCCTATCCTAATTAAGGCAGAGAGAAAGTCACTAATCTCGACAAAATTCTCGTTTGCAAGCTCTGATAGAATTGTCATAGGATCAAAAGTATTGCCATTCACCATGTCATAATCATAACTATGATACATTTCCGCTTCGGAATTTGCCTTCGTCTCATCTGAATTGTCGTCTAAATTTTCAAATATTGCATCTGTTGTAATTGTCTTCTATAAGAGGAGCTGAAGCCTGAAGCTGCACAAACAGTAATTCAAATTATCAATCTGCTAAAAAAACTCAAATCATAATTATCTTATAGTGAGGCTATCGTACTACGCATAGCACAAATCGATCCATACTATGTATCATTATTTTCATTTTTAAAGTCCAAAATAGTCGATATATGTTAGTCCGTACTATGCATCATTTATTAGAAATATACTAACATACCATAATATTTTGAAGCATGATAAAAGAGTAAGATAAGTGGCACTGAAGCAAGCACTGCCAATTATCTAATACAATTAAAAAAGAAGAACGAAATTGGTGGCGCCATTGAATGAAAAAATGGTATATTTTGCTAGTGTTGGCACCGTATATTTGGCTTTATTCGTCAAATACATATATACTAAAGTTAGCTTGGGGTTGGGTCATTCACTTCTCCCTTCATTTTTGTTTACTTCTTTTGTTTACTTCTGACAATTCCGTACTGTATACACATGATATAGTCAGATTTGGTTTTTTTCATAGCGCGGATGAATCTGTACTATGGATCAATATTTTCATTTTCAAAGTCCAAGCAATCGATATGAACAGTTCAACAAGATCTTCATATCAAAATTGAGGATTGACTAGATCAATAAACGGGATTAAAATGACATCTAAATGAATAATTACGAATTAAATTAAACGCAATGGATTTGGGGTTCAATTGGGAATCCGTATCACCCCAGGTATCTGAGGTGCAAGTGGTGAATCTAGACCGTTCATTCACATGGCACGAATCTTGAAGAAGATCCCCTACAACCTCAACAGTCACCAGATTGAGTTTGACCTAAATAAAATTAATCTGGGCTGTCCATTTGTTTCAATTGCACCTCAGGTACCTGGGGGGACACGGACTCCTCAATTGGTGTATTTGTGTTACGACATGGGTCGCAAGTTGAGGAAAACGGGACAAATTTGACCCAGTCAAACGTGGACAAGTATCCTCTCCATTGTGTAAAAGATTTCCTTCACTTTATAGTTTGAGATTAACTCTCAGCCACTTTGAGATTTGGACTAGCGCAGGGGTAGTATTATCGGGCTATGAGATTCGTGCCAAGTCAAAAAGAACGGTCCTAATTGTAAAAGATTCCCTATTACAGTACCGGGGAGGATGTGAATTCGTCAAATGCAAGGATGAGATAAAACAAGCATGCCATGAAATTTCTCTAAAAGTTCGAGGATGGATTTGGTTTCCATTAATTCATTGTACCAATTAGTATACAATTAATGGCACATCAGATGCATGAGCAACAAGTGCAATACATTCATTGATTTCTGTTTCGTACATAGAATTTTTTGAAAAAGAAATATGCCCCTTGTGGAAAAAGAGAAACTATTATTTGTGAAGTTTTGAATGCATTGAACCACAATTAGATGTAAATACAGTCAAATTCATGTCTGAACACTAAGGGTCATCAAAGATATAAAGTTTCTAGTAGGGGTGTCAATGGCTACGGTACAGATCGGATGGAGGCATTTTCATATCCATACCCATTAAAATTGACTTTACCTATATTCTGCCCATACCTATTAAAATATGACATTTTCCTACTCTATTTTTACCCATTAATATTATCGGATAAGGAAACGGTAACAAGTGAATAACATATAATATAATAATTAGTTTTATTATATTTTACAAATTAAATATTAAAAACTCATTCATTTCACACATATGTAATTGCATTTCTAATAACAAATACAAATAAATGTGCAATCAACATATTCCAACTAAATTGTTTTTTATAAATGTAATATTCCGTCAGGATGAATTGTTTATTTCATTTTATGAATGCTTCTCACATATGAGTATGTTCAAACATCAATAAGATTCCGTTATGACTAACATGTCTGTCTACAATCTCAAAACTATTTTATACCACTAGTTTAAAGTCCAAATAACATTTTATGGTTACTTTATTGATAATGTCATTTATTCGAATATCTCAAACAAGTTGAGAATAATAATATAATAATATCACAATTTAATCAAGATGATATTGGGTCGGATTTTTATTTTAGATTTTACTTTCATTTAGTTTCACTGATAAGAAAATTCATTTGCTTCATTTTTATACATAGATGCTTTATATTTATTAGTCATTCAAGCAAATAGTCAATAAAATTTAAAAGAAAACTGATACTGTCCTATTTATAATAGAATATAATTTACCACTAAGATCTAAATATATGGTAAAATAATATAAGACAGTAAGATTTTCCACAATTAAATACAGATGGTTAAACAAATTTTAAAAGGTGCTTATATTTCCTTTTATAAATCACTATCTAATTTATTTATGAACGTATGTTTAGGTACTAAAATAGCTTACCCAAAATACATTGTTACTCAATATATAGAATTATATCAAGACCAACCTGGATCTGCTAATATATAAATTAATATATAAAGAAATATTATTTTCATTATGATCATTCATTCCAATATACTGATATATGGAAGGCGCCTTCCAAACTTTCTCAATTTTCATTTGGAGAATATATAAATACATATCATAAATCTCTCCATGATTTCAGTTAACTTCCGTAAAAGCTTCAATTCTCTAATTAATACAATTCTCTATAAATTACCATATACCTGCATGTAATTACTCATTTCACCTAGCGTCTCTCTCTATCTCCTTAAATAAAATATGCGGCAGTCAATCCAAACAAGGCCAGCAGCCCACCGCAGCCATCATAACCCTATGCGTGCATTCGAGCCATGCATCGACTGTCATGCGCTGTCCGTCCGTACATAATCCGGGGCCGCTGCCTCCATTGCAACCTGCAGCTGCCATTCTCTTTCATGTGTGTTTCAAGCTTCTGAGGTAATCCAATGATTGCTAATTAAATTCAAACAATTAAGTTTGTGTAGTAATTCAATGTTATCTCAATATAATCAATATAAATCATAGTTTGAATCATGAGAACCAGTAAAATTGTGGATTTATTTTAATATAGTTTGGTCAAGATCCATAATCAGAAAATAAACTATTTTAACTGCATAAAAATAGTTTTAGTTATTTCTATAGAAATTATAATTCAGTTAATGAATAACTATCTCTATGAATAATATATAGTAAATTATGAAAACCACCGTAATGTGATTCTTAAACATATGTACTTGTGTTAATATACATATTCTACTTTTAATAGTGAGATACTATCATGATACCTTCTAAAATATTAAAAGCTTATTATAAAAAAAAGGCGTTATAAATTGATTAAAGCATGTCCATAAACATAATGAATGACATGCTATAGTGATGATAAGAAGTGTAAGGAACTTTGGGAAAGGGGAACACGTGAACTAAAACATTATTAATTAGATATATTTATTACTTAGGCTGGACACTTGCGAAGAATCAAGAGACGTGAAAAAACGATCAAGGATTTGCTAAATAACAGGTGCGGGTTTTCTAGACTTTATAAAATTATTTTACTTTTCTATTGTCATTCAATTGTTTATTATTATTGCATTAGTTGGATTTATGCATGTTGTTGTCGAATCATTCGTATGACTTGAGTAGACACAAATAACTTGCATAAAATGATAAGATTCATATATTGACCAATGGACTTGCATGAATAGGATATGTTGAGCATGGCATGAATTATGTGATTGAATAAATGTGTTTTTGAAAAAGAACGAATATGGTAATTGAACAGGGGCCAATATGCTTGCATATTGGGATGTATACATTGGGTTTAGTTTCGACTGAACCCCTCGTTAATGTGACTGTAGGCGAAAGCGGTCCTGTCACGGATGTGATTGTAGGCTGACGCGGTCCCTTCACGAACATGATCGTAGGCGCAAGCGGTCCTTTTACGGACGTGATTACAGGCGGAAGCGGTCCTATCACGCCAAGACCTAGCGGCATGTGAATTCACCGTCTAATGAGGCAAATAAACAAGATTAACAGATTTTTGAAAGTAAATGAATGAAGTAAGTAACGATAAGATATGCATTGTATTAGAAGAAGCATATGCATTTTATTTATGTATTTTTTCATATTTGTGAATATAAGTAAAGGTTTTGTAAGCTCTGGGCTGGAACTAAATCTCACACTGAGAGAAGGTTCGATCTCTCATCCGTTCCACTTTTACGTGGGTTCCAGGAACAAAGAGGAAGGATTCGGGCAAGGACAAGGGTGAGACTAAGCGGGAAGGCTTATTATTTATAAATTGCCACATGTTGTTTATTTTTATTTCCATGATTCAATAATTGATATATTGAGCAGGCATGGTAGAGCTTGTGTTTCTAGCCATGTCTGCCATGATTGTTTGTTAAATTCATTTGACTATGAAATAAATGTGGCTTTATATAGAATGTTATTGATAATGTATGTGATGTGCATACGTCTTACATAGAAATACGTGGTGGGTTGTCCCGGGGTGTGACAATAAAGGAAGAAAATTCAAAAACACAAATATATATTTAAGTGGGTTGAAAATTAAATTAAATATATATTTAGATTTTATAATTGCCCTATAGGATAACAGGTACGAAATAGTCATTATCCATACTATTACCTATTTAGTTAATGGACAAAATTATTATCCATATCCATACTCAATAAGCTAACAAAAAAAAAACTTACCCATACCTGCCTTATCGAATAAGATACAGATCGGGTAGGGGTGTCAATGGCACCCTTTTACCCGTTTACCCGATCCGTATCGTATCCAAAAACACGGGTAAGGGTAAGATTTTTATTCCGTTAGCTAATCGGGTAGGGGTAAGGGTAATGATTTTTTTTTGTTATCTTACCCGTTTTAGTATAAGATAATTTAAAAAAAATAAAATTACATATATAAATATATATTTGTATGAAGATGATACATGATACAATAAAGTTTTTGTATTTTATTAAATTTTCATAATACAAATTAGTTGTATTCATTATTATTTTTTTCTTATTTTAAAAATTATTTTATCGAAAACACAAATTGAAATGTTAATGACACTTTTTTATTCGTTTACCCGATCCGTACCGTATTCGAAAATACGGGTAAAGGTAAAGATTTTTTTTCGTTATCATAACGAGTACGGGTATGAAAATGTCTCCATCCGACCCGTATCATATCAGTTGACACCCCTAAGATCGGGTAAACAACTAAATAGATACCATTGACACTCCTACTACCATAATATAACTTTTGTCCAACCAACTATCAGCAAACTATTGTTTTCCAACGAAAAAAAGACAGAACGACATGCTATCAGATCCAAGACGCCAGAACAGCACGCTAACAGATCAAATATGTTCATGCATGTTACCATCAAGAATACAACTAACAAAAGCATGCAACTGGTACAAAATCGCCCTTGAAGAGATTATGCGTCTTGTCGCCTCCTCATATCCTACAGATCTGGTACGAAGCACTCTTCACTTGGTTTCCGATAATTATATTGCTGCAAAAGAGACACACCTATTCAATTTAACAAGTATAAACGAATCAAATAATGACTGATTAAACATGCAGCAAAAAGTTGATGAAGAGTGAATCTAACAGGGTAAAAGGATGTATCAATTTAAAATGCTTATAAAATTGGAGATTTATCCAAGTATTGCAGATACATTTTCGAATGTATCTTTGAGTAATTACACTGTTCTTCTTCATGTCGTCCCAAGACAATCTGGCTACTTGCTTTGGGACCTTAACCGAACTGGTCATGGTAAGACATTCTGGTACCCATAACTGTTACAACTCTTCGATGGTAACAACAAAAATTTGGTTGGTTTGCAGGAAAAGTTAATTAGCAGTACTTATGTCACCATGCTCCTAATAAGACTATATAAACTGCACCTTTTTTATTGTTACTTGATTTGGTGATCTTGCGTTGTGTTGCATCATGTTCAAGGATTTCCCTTTCAATCTGGCGACTGAAGGGAGCAAAAGCCTGGCTGTTTCTTATTGTACTCAGCACTGCATCTGAAGGAGGCAAAGTGAGGTGCTCAGGAATCTTCCATTCAGATGCAGACTTGCCAACCTTGTACCTTTTCCCCTTCAACTTTGACTCAACCTCATTCAATGCTAAAATAGCTTGTTCCCTCTCTACCTTTGCAACTTGCATCTGACCTTCGAGTTCCTGAAGCAAACCTTCGTAGCGTTCCTTTTCTTTTCAGAAGTACAACTCCCCAGCAAGAACATCCTCCAAATGCTCAACCTTCCTCTCCAACTCGGACTTCTCCTTCTCCCAAGCAGATGCTGCACCCTTCAGCCTCGCGACCTCAGCCTTCTCCTTCTCCCAGGCAGATGCTACATGTGCCTGTTCTGCCTTCAGGCTTGCCACCTCAGCCTTTTCCTTCTCCTAGGCAGAAGCTACACCTGCCAGTACTGACTTCAGCCTCGCAACCTCAGCCTCTGCCCGGGAACATCGTTCCTCCAACGCATCCTTCTCCTCTCTTAGAGTCCCAATGCTATCTCTGGTTTGCCCAATGGCATCATTTACCTGGAATCAGCGTAATATTCGATTTACCAACCTATACTATACATGAAGGTATTCTAAATTATAAATGAATAATTACCAAATTTGTAATGATATCATGCGAAAAATGAATTTATTTTATGAACGCTATTATTGGGAATGTTTTATTTCAAGGAGAGCAGCAATTTCAATGAAAATAAAAAGATGTTTGCATCTTTTTATCGAACAAAGACATTTTCTATCCTACATTTAATCAACAAAAAAAAAATTGTTTAAACAACAGAGTTCACAAAATTACAAGCAACAATTATAACAAGCATATAAATGGGCATTATTTATGACGGGGAGAAGGAACACCAAGGCTATTGTTTTTCCAATGACATATATTGATACATTCCTACATAAAAAGTTAGCAAATATTGGGATTGTTTTATTTATAGGAGACCCGCAATTTCAATGCAAATCAAAAGATGTTTGCATATTTTTGTTGCATTTAATGAATGTATTTTCCAGCTTATATGAAAATCAACATAAAATTTTGGTTTAAGAAACAAGTATTTATCCACCTAGACTAGACTATTTGATACAGCTTATATGAAAATCTTTCGCAGCAAAGATTTACTAATAGCAAGTGCTGGACTTCTCCATTTTAATCAAATACTTTAGAAGACCTGAGACGAATATTTCTTCTCAATCAAGAATAAAAGTTTTCTTTTGTATTTGTTTAATTGACAGCTCATGCTTACCATTTCGGATAGCTTACCATGTAATCAAATCGCCTATTAATAGGCATGTCATCTTCTTATTCGAAATACAAAAACAGAGATTTAAAACCTTCTTCTTATCATTTTACCAGTATCAAATGAATAGAAAATAGAAACTTTTATGGTATCAGAGCTGTTCAAATGGCCAGCGCCGATCCTCCATCATCTCCTTCTAACCAACCACCTCCTCCACCTCCTCCACCTCCTCCACCTATTATACCTCCTTCTGTCCCTCAACCTATTATACCTCTTAATTTCCCCATAGCCACAAAATTGAATCAAAATAACTTTCTCACTTGGAAATCCCAGATTCTACCTATTATCCATGGATTCAATCTCACCCGTTTTCTTGAAGAACCTGGACCCGATCGAACCTTTCGCAATGATGCTGATCGTCACCATTGGGATTGCCAGGATCAGATGTTACTCGGCTAGATTAGGTCCTCTCTCACTGAAACAGTACAAGGCCAGGTGGCTTCCTGTCTTACTACCTCTTCTCTTTGGTCTACACTCAAGCACTCTTATTCGGCCGCCTCTCGAGCTCGTCTCAATGAACTCCACCGCCAGATTCAATCCAGCAATAAAGGATCCTCCTCATGCATCGACTATCTGAACCGAATCCGTAGCCTTGCCGACGAACTCGCTTTCATCGGACAGACCATGACCGATGACGATCTGACCTCTGCCCTTCTCAACGGACTCGGGCCAGAGTTCAACTCTTTTGTCATCTCTATCACCACATCCTCCGCCAGTCGCTCTCAACCATTCACCTTTGCGGATCTGCATGGCATGTTGCTTGGTTTTGAGAAATTAATCGAAGGTCAGTCTCCTAATATAACCTCTCTTCCTTCTACCGATTCACACTCAGCATATTTGGTCAGACCCAAACCCGGTTATCACAACCAAACCCGACCCACTAACTCTGCCTATTCACAACAAAACCAGAACCGACCTACTGCACCAAACCAATACCAAACGAAACCCAATCAGAACCAAAATCAGTCCACCTACTCTCAAAACAGACAACCCAATTAAAACTTCAAACCCAAATTGCAATCTTCTGGACCGAAACCTTTACCTGATGGCTCCATAAAACCCCAATGCCAAATATGTCAAAAATTTGGACATGTTGCCAAAGCTTGCTATTTTCGGTATGACCCTGATCCCTCTTACCAAGGCCGTCCCTCTACCTTTTAAGCTTATGTGGCAAACCCGACTAGCTCGGCCTCTACCTCTTCCGAGTGGATCTTGGATTCCAGTGCCACAAACCATGTCACAAATGATCTCAACAACCTTTCTTCATTCTTCAACTATGATGGCAATGACATGCTCCAAATTGGCAATGGTGCGGGTTTACCGATTCGTCACATCGGTTCTTCTAAACTTTCTTTTTCTCATCATTCTATTTCTCTTACTAAAATTCTACATGTCCCTCAATTCTCCAAAAACCTTATTAGTCTTTCTCAATTGCTACTTGATAACCCTCAACTAACAATTGAATTCTCTAATTTCTCTTGTTATTTCAAGGACCCCCTCACCAAGACTACTATCCTCCAAGTTCCATGCACTAATGGCCTCTTCTCACTTTCATCACTATCAACTTCTCCTCCTCTTCTTCATCAAAAAAACTTCTCCTCCTCAAGCTCTTCTAGGCGTACGTGCTTCTGCCGATACTTGGCATGCACGATTTGGTCATCCCTCATCCACCACTACTCTACATTTACTTCAAAATGCCAATTTACCTTGTAATTCGCAAAAATTGAGTACTTGTCATGATTGTTGCTTGGCAAAATCGCATAAATTGCCTTTTAAACCTTCTTTTTCTACCACTTCTTCTCCTCTTGAAATAATACATTCCGATATTTGGGGACCTTCTCCCATAACATCTTTTAATGATTTTCGTTTTTATGTGATTTTTGTGGATGATTTCTCAAGATTTACATGGATTTACTTTATGAAAAACAAAAGTGAAGTCCCCTACCTCTTTTCATGCTTCAAAAACCAAGTAAAAAACTTACTCTCAACTAAAATAAAAATTTTGCGAACCAATGGTGGAACCGAATACTTGCCTATTACCAAACAATTTTCCCAAATAATACATCAAACAACTTGCCCTTACACACCTGAGCAAAATAGTTTAGCTAAACGAAAACATCGACATATCATTGAGTTAGCCCTAGCCATTATGTCTCACGCTTCTTTACCTTCCACCTTTTGGGATGAGATTTTCTCAAGTGTTATTTACCTTATAAACCGCCTACCTTCTCACTCAAACTCAATACCTTACACAAAACTCTTAAGCAAAAACCCTGACTACTCTCTTTTTCGAGTTATTGGTTGTCAATGCTTCCCTTATACCCAACCTTATAACTCCAATAAACTTGAAATGAGAGCCCTTCCTTGCTTATTTCTTGGTTATGCTACCAATCAAAAGGGATACCATTGTCTCCATTTACCAACCAACAAAATTTATATATCTAGGCATGTACAATTTGATGAAGATTTTTTTCCTTTCAAAAACCTACCCCTCTCGGCCTCTACTGCCTCTGCCGAAACTTCCCCAAATTCACCTCAAATAATTCCCCTCTTCACAGCCTAACCTCCTACTTCATTACTTGGCCCAGCTCCCACCACCACAATAAACTCACAGCCCAACACCAATTCATAATCTAACTCCCCCTCTCATTCCTTTCAGCCTGTTAACACCCAAACTGGGCCGCCTCTTCAACAGCCCACACCTTCCCTATCAATTACCGAACCAACTAACAGCCCTACACACACTACTGGACCTGATAACCCAACCTCTCCAACAGTTCACTCATATTTACCCAACAACCACGAAAATATCCCCATTACAACTCTCAGATCCGCTTCAACCTCATCCTCTATTCCTACAACTACATCTATACATCCCATGACAACCAGAAATCGTGACAACACAAGGCGTGCACGTACTTTTCCAGACCATATAGCTCTCTCCACAACACTTGAAACTGAACCCTCCTCTTTTCTTCAGGCCATCTCAAAACCCGAGTGGCGCAATGCCATGGCTCTCGAAATGAATGCCCTTGCCCTCAACAAAACTTGGACATTAGTTCCACCACCACCAAATCATCAACCCGTTGGATGCAAATGGGTCTATCGCATCAAAAGACGTGCCGATGGTTCCATTGAGCGTTACAAGGCTCGTTTGGTCGCGAAGGGCTTTCACCAAATCGAAGGTATTGATTACTTTGACACTTTTAGTCCTGTGGTGCGACCAACTACCATCCGATTCATTCTCTCCATTGCGATTTCTTCCAATTGGCCCATACAACAACTAGATGTGCACAATGTCTTTCTCAATGGTGACCTAACTGAACAAGTCTTCATGACTCAACCACCTGGTTTCATTGACCCTGACCACCCCGACCATGTGTGCCTCTTATCCAAAGCCCTATACGGCCTCAAACAATCATCTCGGGCTTGGTTCACCAAACTTAGCTCAGTTCTTATCACCCTTGGTTTTGTGGCCTCTCACTATGACCCCTCTCTCTTCACTTCCCATTTCCATGATCACACAACTATGATTTTGATCTATGTTGATGACATATTAATCACGGGCAACAACACCTCTCATATAAACCAATGCATTTCTCACCTTCAAAATGCCTTTTCTCTCAAAGACCTTGGTCCCCTTAGCTATTTTTTAGGAATTGAAGTTCATTCCACAAACCATGGCATTCATCTCACATAAACCAAATATCTCCAAGACCTCCTTACCCGCACCAACAAGCACACTGCTAAACCATCTCCTACCCCAATGCCAGCCAGCTCTCAACTTTCTAAAGAGGATAGTGACCCTTTTGACAACCCTCACCAATATCGAAGCGTTGTTGGCGCCCTTCAATACACCACAATCACTCGCCCCGATCTTTCCTTTGCAGTTAATAAAGTATCACAATTCATGCATGCTCCCACCACCAACCATTGGTCCGCAGTCAAGCGAATCTTGAGATACATTTGTGGTACCTTAAATCATGGTCTCAACATCTACTCAGCCTCTTCTCATGACCTTCATGCTTATAGCGATGCTGATTGGGCCGGCTCGCTTGACGATCGCCGCTCAACATCAGGCTTTTGCATCTATCTTGGCCGAAACCTTATATCTTGGAGTGCTAAAAAGCAACCAACTGTCTCCCGCTCTAGCACTAAAGCCGAGTACCGCAGTCTTTCCATCACATGCGCTGAACTACTTTGGCTCCAGTATTTGCTTCAAAAACTCCACATTCTCCTTCCCTCTCCTCCTACCCTATGGTGTGACAATATTGGAGCAACTTTCCTTGCCGCAAACCTCATGTTTCATGCTCGCACAAAATATGTGGAGATCGACTACCACTTCGTCCGCGAACGAGTGGCTTCCAAAGAATTGCATGTTCGCTTCCTTTGCTCTAATGATCAATTGGCAGATATCATGACAAAACCCTTGGCTACATCTCGTTTTCAATTCCTCAAGACCAAGCTCACCGTGACTGATGTCACTTCGGCTTGAGAGGGGCGTAATAGCAAGTGCTGGACTTCTCCATTTTAATCAAATACTTTAGAAGACCTGAGACGAATATTTCTTCTCAATCAAGAATAAAAGTTTCCTTTTGTATTTGTTTAATTGACAGCTCATGCTTACCATTTCGTATAGCTTACCATGTAATCAAATCGCCTATTAATAGGCATGTCATCTTCTTATTCGAAATACAAAAACAGGGATTTAAAACCTTCTTATTATTATTTTACCAGTATCAAATGAATAGAAAATAGAAACTTTTATTTACTACCTAGACTACTGGCTGTCAGGGTTATAGAAGAGGGATCCTTGTGCATGAAATTTTGTAAAGGGGTGGCCAGTAAAAAAGGGATAGGCTAACAGTAAGATACTGTATCAGAGGAGTTTTTTATCCTTTAGCTTAATTTGCAAGATTGATGTTGTAATTAAGGCTATCTGATAAATGATGTGTATTAGTTGTAAGCAGGAGCTCCACTGCATATTGTGCATGGAGTGCATCAGTTTAATACAACACTTAGTAGCTCCTACTAAGTATTTCAAAAAAAAAAAAAAAATCTAGAATCGACAATTATAACAAGCATATCAGTTGACAATAAATATTTATGACAGGAATAGAAAAGAAATACTGAGGTTATTGGTTTTCCAATGACATATATGGATACATTCCTACTTCAAAAATAGCAAGTATAGATTAAAATAATTTATACGTGTTTAGGGTTTAGGGTTTAGGGTTTAAAATAATTTATACGTGCTCAGTATCTCATGCAAATATCTCCAAAATAAAACCCCATAACAGTTGTAAACTAACCCTGGCCCATTTTTCTGGGGAACAAATAGACAGTGATGGCTCTCAGGAGTCCAGAAGAATGATCGAGGGCAGGGTTGAAGGAGAAGGAACTCAAACCAAGGACGGGAAAAGCAAGAAAGAGGAAATAATAGGAGTTAATAGAAGAGATGAGATTTACCAAGCTGGAAATAATGCAGGAGATGGTATCGGTAGAGGCACTGCTGCTTGTCATAGACATCGCAAGAGCTGGATCGGATTATCGCAGAAAGTGAAAGAAATTGAAGAATTCAAGAGGAACATAACAAAGAGAGAATGATTTAGAGCAATAACCTTTCGTAGCAGGGGTTTCCAATTTTGTAATCCCCAAATTGCCCACATGATCAGACAGCTGCAGCAAATCATAGGCTATAGCATAGTTCGAAAAATCGGCCGATTCAACTCGAAATCGGACGGGACCGATCCGATTTTTGTCCGATTCTCAAGTTCGTGCGATTTATTTCAAAAAAATCGGATGAACAGTGACAGAATCGGCCGATTTTCCGATTTTCCGTCCGATTTACACTGATTTAGACCGATTCAAGCCAATTTAAAGCAAAAATATTTTCAATTTGATTAACCTCTGCGCCGATTCAAGGCAGAGGAGCTTCAATCGTGTGAGGAGAAGGAATGCGCAGGCCATTTGAAATCGTGTGGAGAAGGAGCAGCTCCTCTGCGTGGAAAGGAGAAAGAGATGGAACGGGAAGAGGAAAAGAGAAGAAAGGAAGAGAAATGGGCTGTGGGGTCCGCTGTCAGTGGAACAAAAGAGGATAGGGAATGGAGGGGAATGTGATGGACCCGAAAATTCCATTCAATTGGGTTAATTCAGCACATGAATTCAAATCACAGCTTTGAGATCTGTGCTAGTTGTGATCCAATGGTTCAAACAATTCAAACTTTATATGAACTCACTTAATTTGTTTTATAATTCCTAAATAAATACAATTTTTATAATTCCCAAATAAATAAAATTTGTAATTTATATATAAAATTATTCATACAAAACTTGTATATTTATTCTACTAATTACAAACTTATTTATTTATTTCTTTACACGAATCATTTTATTTTAATTTCAAATTCTCATTTTATTTATATAATTTCATAAATTATTTATATCTCAAAATTTTCAATTTATTTTAAATTAATAATATAAGTTCTAAACAATCATTGGATTAATTAGTAAAAAATTTATTTGAGTGAAAAATTTTAAATTTCTCATGATTAATATTTATTTAAAATTTTGGGATATAACAATTTGAGTGTAATATTATCTTAATTAACATAGTTTTTTTATAAATTATTTTTATCAATTTTTTCCTACTTTTTGGCTACAAAACAAGGCTTCTGCCAAAAAAACCCGATTCCGGCCAATTCATCCGATTCTAACTAGACGGTCAAAAATCCGATTCCGATTTTTTGAACTATGGGCTATAGCACACAAAATCCCAACTGCTCAATATACAAACCCTAATAAGTCACATTTTGCACTCACTCGTACCTATGTGGCGCTAGTCCCATCTAAGAAAAACAAGAAATATCAAATCTTTCCCAAATAAAAATTATGAAGCCCTAACCTGCCGGCTCACAATCATATCCACAACTTTGCTGTCTTCCTTGTCATTAGAAATTCCGAAGCTGAATGTGCTTATTGTCTCTAGATCTTACTTAGGTTGTAAAGACAGCAGAATCACAATATATAGCTTACTACCCTACAACTACTGAAAGATCCCATAAGAATTTATGTTCCAAATAGATATGCATAGATAGATGGGGTTGATTGATGGGACATGGGAGCTCTTTTCCAACTCTTCAATATTTCCTCTCTTCGATAATCAGTGTGAATTGTGTCTTTTCTAGATATTCTGAAATTTTCATAGTTTCACTTTTTCTTACCATACAAATTCATGTAGAGTCGTTATTGAAACATACTGTATATATAGTGAAATATCCTAAGTTTCCTAGCAAGACTGTTTGACGTTGTTACATTAGTAATCAACCCTGAGTAGAACTAGGGTGTTCTTCTCCAAAACCTATCAAATCGATATCAAATGACGAATCCGAACCGTTGAAACCCGTCTATCTTACGTGTGATGCGTCTACATGTAAAATTTTTAAACATTCGAATTAATTTAGTATAAAATCAAGCAGTCAAAAAATGTTCAAAAAATGAGTGTACTAAAATTAATTTATTAACCTTCTAACTCGAATGTTTAAAAATTTCACATGTAGATGCATCACATGTAAGATAGACGGGTTCCAACGGTTCGGATTTGTCATTTGAAATCGATTTGAAGGATTTTAGAGCTAAGCTCACCAAACACTTTGGTGAGCTTAAGAACACCTTAGTTCTACTCATCAACCCTCATGGCCTGTACTGTATTATATATGACTTATAATGATCTTATATTTCACTGAAAATTCAAACAGAATCCTGCCAGCCACTAGCTAATAGGCTAGTGTGTGGCACCGTGTCCATGTTGGCAACCATATCAAAAGCTAGTTTGAAATGAAATTGTAATACAAGTACCTGATGATGTGACGAACCATCAGAATAGTACACATCTAACAGCTCTCGCAGAGCAAGAGCTCATCAGTCGAGAACTTGTGACAGGCCAACAAATAAAAATAAATAAAACTTACGGAATCCACTGTTGGTTCGCAGAACAAGAGCTCATCAGTCGAGAACTTGTGACAGGCCAACACCACCTTTCCTTCAGTGACTTAGCCACATTGCCAATCCTGAAGCTGTATGGCTGGGCGGCGAAATCTACAGTGCAGCTCCTCAATCTCTTCTGGGTTCTCAAATTGGTCGCTGTGGTAGAATTTATCATAATCTTCAAGGAAGTTTACGTACATTACTCGTAGAAGTTTGTCGACCTTACAAAGCCTTACCGTATGCCATGCATCATCGCTCAAGCAGCGGAAATCTAGATCCTTGGAACGGTGGAGCTGGTTGCTTGCCTTTCTTTTTCCCGCCATTGTTGATCGGTTGCTATAAAGAGGAGGGTTTCAAGTGAAGGTGGTCAGGTGGCACGCCGAGGAGTGAGCTCTTGGCTTCGTAATTAAGTCGTAGTAATGTTGTTCGAGGGACGTATATAGTTCCAATTTAAATTGAGAACCCAGTGAAGCGCTGTCTTTTAAATTACGGTGGGTACGTCGGACCAAATAAAATTCAGAACTGTTAAATTTGCAATAAGATTCGTGCAAACTTGATAGTGTTGGGAATGATAGGTAAATAGCAAGGTTCAACTACACAAATGCTTCTCAAAGAAATTTTTTTGAACACCTTGTGTGCATACACCAATACTTAAATGAATAGAGAAATAAGAGAGTTACACCGAGTAATTAAAACAATAAGCACAAAAAATAAGAAAAGACATGAGATTTACGTAGAAACTCTTTCGGAAGAAAAATACGAGAGGACAACACAAATCTACTAGATCAATGAAGTCTTATAAGTACAAGAAATTATTAAGCACAATAATACTTACTCACACACTCTTTTACAGTTTATAAAAAAAAAGAGATCAAATCCAAGAAAGATTGAAGAAGTAACAAAGAGAGAGCCACACGAAAAAACTCACAAAAGGAGTTCATGGTAGGATCGATCTAATATATGGGCAACCTTAATATATTTAATTAGTAATGGAAGATAAAACACTTTCTACACACTCTACTAACACTAAATGACATTTAATTAATCCTCTCATTAACTCTCTTTATTTCCTATACATGTTTTTTATCTTTCAAGACAATCTAAAAGACTACAACATGCATATAGAGAATTTCGATACATTTATAATCTAGAGAGTTGACATGCACATTAACTAATACATTTGACTAATTAACTAACTAATTAAATTTACTATTTCCAACACTTCATTGAAAAATAGTCAATTTATAATAATTTATAATCTAGTAACGTTCAATGGCAGTCTTTTTTACATAAAATAACCACTGACTGGTGGTTCTTTAGACAAAAACATGGATTCTCATCCTCTGAGATATCTCATATTTTGCGTGACTTTTCGGAAAATCTCAGCTGTTCAAATACGTTCTGCACGAATCTCAAAGCTCAAATAATATTGGACCCTGCGGTATCCCTGAATAAGCACTGGACACGTCGGTCACGCAAAATATGAGATATCTCAGAGGATACGCACTCCAAAAACATCCACAAAATTTCTCCTTGTCTTCAAACTCATCAGATAAGACTAAATAAAATTGTTTGGACAAATTTTGATTCCAATCGGACAAAATAAAATTATTTGGTCCGAATGACCTTCTACTTTCTATCAAAATTTATATAAAATTTAATAAATCTTCGTAATTCACGCCTTCTCGCGTAACGAATAAATAATGCATGCAGAATGAGTAAATCGTGTGCAATGATTACATTATATAATTATATATTAAAGTTATATGAATATTTTATGTTTAAATTATATTTAATATTATTTCTTATTTAGAAATTTTATTCTTTATTCAACGCATATTTCTGTTTCGGAAACAAAGCTCCGTAGAAGTTCTAGTATGTGGAAAAATTTGATGTTCCTCTGAAATTCTGATTAATTGTGACTATAAACTGTACATCTTTGATGTCCCTTATTAGTGTTCAGACATGAATTTGACTGTAATTTCATATAATTGTGGTTCAATGCATTCAAAACTTCACAAATAATAGTTTCCTCTTTTTGAATAATTAATTTTTTTTTCAAAAAATTATATGTACGAAACAGAAATCAATGATTCAATGAATGTACTGCATTTGTTGCTCATGCATCTGATGTGCCATGAATTGTGTAAAATTTTGTACAATTAATTAATGGAAACGAAATCCATCCTCGAAATTTTAGAGAGATTTTGATGGCATGCATTCGTTTGAATAGGAACATCCATAAAATGGGTGTCATTGGATCTGTGTTAGAATTTTTTTAATGTGAAGTCGATCCGAAATTATTGAGATGATGACATGATTTATTGATCATAAAATTTGTAAGACTTTCAAATATTTTTACTATGATATATCATTCATATAAACCAAATATATATGAATCGATTGGCTACATGGGAGACTGGAAATGCACGTTTTTGTGGATTCTTTTAAACCATATATATATATATATATATATATATCAACATTTGATTAAAGAGCTAGTGAGGGTATGAAAATTCATAAAAGTGAGGTGATTATAGCTTATAAAAAAAATTCAGTTATGCTTACAATGATAGTAATCCTATGTATACTACTAAGATTAGTATTATAATAATAACTATTAGTGTTTTCTTAATATAATAATATTGGTTTTAAAATAGTAATCCTATGTATATATGTATATATGTATATATGTATATATACTACTAGAATTTTTAATAATAGCAACGGTGAGATTGAGCTTGTTGCAACGGCTTAGCCTTGCTAGAGGCCTCAAAAACATCATTTGCAAGGACTACGCTTGCAATAACTACCGTTGTCTTAAACCTTCATACAAATACTAAATTTCTAACTTTTTACAAGTGCTTACGCTTCCAACACAGATCGAATGACACCCATTTTTTGGATATTCCTATATTCAACCGAATGCATGCCATGAAAATCTCTCTAAAAGTTCGAGGGTGGATTTCGTTTCCATTAATTCATTGTACCAATTAGTATACAATTAATGGCACATCAGATCCATGAGCAACAAGTGCAGTACATTCATTGATTTCTGTTTCGTACATTGAATTTTTCTAAAAAGAAATATGCCCCTTATGAAAAAAGATGAAATTATTATTTGTGAAGTTTTGAATTAGGGGTGCAAACGGATCGGATATGGATTACTGGATAGTGGTAAATTCATATTTGTATCTGTTTTTATTTGTTCAATATAAATACTGGATTGGATATTAGATGGATAGGGATTAGATATTAAACATATACGAATACAGATATCTGTTTTTTACAGTAGTAAATTATATAATTTTTTTCATAATATATATTAAATTAGAGATGGGATACAGTGAGCTACGAAGTAAAATGTGTTTCTACTTCACGCAATATTTTCATTTTAAAAGTTCAAAATGTCGATCTGAACCATTAGATGTGATCTTCATATTGAAATATGCTTGGAGACCAAATTTTACATTTTTTGAATTTTTTTTACTATTCATTAAGCCACTTTGAAAATCTGAAAATCCGGATGAACAGTAAAAACAGTAAAAATTTCTGGACCACTGGATCGGCGATTTTCAAAGTAGCTTAATAAATATTAAAAAAAATTCAAAAAATATAAAATTTGGTCTCCAAGCACATTTCAATATGAAGAACAAGATGAACGGTTCGGATTGATGTTTTGAATTTTAAATCACAAAATATAAATACGAAGTAAAATAGTCGCTTTACTTTGCAACTAACCGTAGCTCATCTCATTAAACTATATGATATATATAATATATCTACTATTCGGATACATATAATTAATATTTAAAACTATAACCACATCAGTATCCACACGGATATTCATATATCATTCTATATCTGTATTTAATTTTCGGATACTGACTCAGACACAGTCGAATAATATCCGATCCGTTTGCACCCCAATTTTGAATGCATTGAACCACAATTATATGAAAATACAGTCAAATTCATGTATGAACACTAAGGGACATCAAAGATATACAGTTTATAGTGGCATTTAATCAGGATTTCAGAGGAACCTCAAATTTTCCCACATATTAGAACTAAATTTACAGAGCTTTGTTTGGAAAACAGATATATGTGTTCAATAAAAATTAAATAAGAAATAAGAAATAAGAAATAATATTAAATATAATTTAAACATAAAAATATTACTTTAATAGATAATTATATAATGTAATCATTATATAAGTTCTATGTTGCATGGATACGGGTACGCGTGGGTATCGTATTGTATCGGATACGATACAGATATGGCGATACAGTAATTTTAAAAAATCAAGAATACAATACATCTATTATATATATTATTTTTTATTATAATAATTAATATTATTAACTTAATACTTGAATTAAATATAAAAAATGCAGGTCAATCCAAGTATACATTAAATATGTTGGTTGTTAGCTTCTAACAATAACAAAAAATGGCGCAGTGGTTAAGTATTTTGCGCTGGGAAGGCCCTATTCTAAATTATACAAGAATAATTACATAATTTGTAATGATATCATGGGAGCCAGGTCGATAGTATAGGATGGCTTTAAATTGAATATTATGTTGATTCCAGGTCGATGATGCCATTGAGCAAACCAGAGATAGCATTATTGGGACTCTAAGAGAGGAGAAGGATGTGTTGGAGGAACGATGTTCCCGGGCAGAGGCTGAGGTTGCGAGGCTGAAGGCAGAACTGGGAGGTGCAGCTTCCACCTGGGAGAAGGAAAAGACTGAGGTGGCGAGCCTGAAGGCAGAACAGGCACATGCAGCATCTGCTTGGGAGAAGGAGAAGTCCGAGTTGGAGAGGAAGGTTGAGCATTTGGAGGATGTTCTTGCTGGGGAGTTGTACTTCCAAAAAGAAAAGGAACGCTACGAAGGTTTGCTTCAGGAACTCAAAGGTCAGATGCATGTTGCAAAGGTAGAGAGGGAACAAGCTATTTTAGCATTGTATGAGGTTGAGTCAAAGTTGAAGGTTGGCAAATCTGCATCTGAATGGAAGATTCCTGAGCACCTCACTTTGCCTCCTTCAGATACTGTGCTGAGTACAATAAGAAACAGTCAGGCTTTCGCTCCCTTCCGTCGCCAGATTGAGAACGAAATCCGTGAACACCTAATGAAGGAAATCCATGAACACCTAATCAAGTAACAATAAAAAAGGTGAAGTTTATATAGTCTTATTAGGACCATGGTGACGTAATAAGTACTGCTAATTAACTTTCATGCAATCCGACCAAATGTTTATTGTTACCATTGAAGAGTTGTAACAGTTATGGGTACCAGAATTATAATGTCTTACCATGACCGGTTAAGGTCCCATAGCAAGTAGCCAGATTCTCATGCGACAACATGAAGAAAAGCAGTGTAACTAGTCAAAGATACATTCAAAAATGTATCTGCAATACTACTTGGGTAAATCTTCAATGGTAGAAGCATTTTAAATTGATACATCCTTTTACCTTGTTAGATTCACTCTTCATCAACTTTTTTCTGCATCTTTAATCAGTCATTATTTGCGTCATTTATGCTTGGTAAATTGAATAGGTGTGTCTCTTTTGCAGTAATATAATTATCGGAAACCAAGTGAAGAGTACTGCTTCATACCAGATGAAAGTTTTTTAGTTGTAATTTTTTGTCAAGGAAAGCTGATAAGTTTGTTAGTTGTAACACTGTCAGATGGTACTAGTGCAATTTGAACATGGTACTGGGTTTGATGTACATAATGTGACAATGCCCCAATAGCTGATGAGAAAAACATTAGTTGTTGAACAAAATGTAGTTAATATTTAGAAATGCACTTTATATATATATATATATATATATATATATATATTTATATTTATATTTCGGACTAACAAAATCATTTTTGTGACAAAACATAATATTGCCTTTTTCAAAATTCATTATGTATGACGAGAGAATAACAAAACTATGAAGTAACTAGTAGCTAATTAATATAATCAATTGGCGACACATATTTCGTGAGTTAACCACTAAGAATTTGGTGATCAAATTTGTATGATCTCTTCATCTTTTATATAAGTTATAAATTACATATGCGCGCAAGACACAACTAACAAAGAAAAAAAATCAACTACATCTTAAATTCTTAACCTTTTGCTATATTGCAATTGAAGATTGCATATGATAGTTCAATTAACTGAATAGATTTAGTAAAACAAAATATTGAAGAAAATCAATGTTAAGAGTCATATTTTCCCCTAAGAGATCAATATTAACTAGGTTCGGGCTAAGCGCGAAATTGCTGATCTTGAACAACAATGGATGCAATTGGAAGGTGAATATAATCTCACGGGAAGAAGAGCCATAGATCGAGATGAAGCGACGCAGCGAGGGAACAAACTCCTCTGCCAAAGGATTTAGCTTTGGCTCGCATTTCATTATCATCGTCGACTCTTAAATCCTTCTCTAGAAGGAGAGATCTATTTATTTTTTCCTTTTGTTTTGTTTTTTTTAACAGGGATAGTGAGAACCGACGTGGTGAGGTTTTATAGGAGGATTATAAAAAGGAAATTTACTGTCAATTAATTATTCAAAATGATTTGGTTTAATGAATCACTTAATTTAAAGACATTATTGTTTAGTTGGAATTAAATATAAGATTTACTTTATTGGAACACTGAATTTTTTAATGGTTTTAACTTTTAAATGACTAAAAATATATATGGTGGTTCAAATAAATTATCTTTGAATTCTTCCAAAACAAAAAGGCATATAAAAGGAAGTGCCTAAAAAGGCACCTCTAAAAAATGTACATCCTTTCTATATATTCCTAAAAACATATAAAAAGAGTTTATTTTTTTCAAAATTTTTTTTATGTCATATCATCAATACATTGAAAAAAAAACAACTCCCTCTAATTATAAGGTTTTTTTTTCTGTTGACATTTTTTTCCCACCAAAAAGAAACTGACATTTCCCTTACCATATTCTAATTTATTTCCTTGTGTGGCATATTCATATGTAGCATTTGATGTAGTATTTTTAGAAAATAAATTTAAAACGCACTACTAAATAGTGCCCCATTAGTGTTTTGGATAAAATATTAACAATTTTTCTAGAAAAATAAGATAATACTTAATGAATATATATATATATATATATATATACTTTGATAGAGATGTTAATGTTTTATTATTATTTTATAGTAGAGACAAAAAGAAATTGAATATAACTTACAAGTAATACATATTTGAAAGTGAAACAACAAACATAGACATTAAAATATTCTAAAAAAAATTACTATACAAACTAAACAATTTAATTTTATTATTTTTTGGATGTTTCTGTAACTATTTTCTACAAAATAATTTGTAGAATTTTATGCCCACATTCTATATATCGTTGTAAAATTCATACATTGTCTATAGCCCATAGTTTTTTTTAGTGAAACTGATTATTGTCTCATATATTGTCCCCAATATATTTTTATCTACATGGACCAATGAAGTATAATTTTGGAAGAATGCAAATTAAGTGAATCTATAAGGAGCACTGTATATTTTCTTAGTCATTTAATACCATAAAAAAAATTCTGTGTTCCACTAAAATAGATCTATTAAATATTACTGTATCTCTTCACATTTAAATTAGAATAGAGTTTGAATAACGTTTTATATGATTTGCACATTGTATGAATAAAAAACTACCATCTTAAAATATATATTATCCATAATTTTAGGTAAAACCAAAAGTTTAAATAGCGTTTATCACGTCATAGCAGAACGAACAAAAAATTAGCGCTATGCTCATATAGCACCGCTATAGTGCCGCTATGGCGCCGATAGCGCAATAGCTTTTATAGTCTAAAAATACTATAGCACGCTATTAGAATCTTGAGTAAAACTGATTAATATCTTCTATGTCATTCCAAAATATATTCTTATAGAACCCACTAAGTATACTCTCAAGAAAATTCAAAGAGAATTTATATGGAGCACCGTATATATTTTGTCATTTAAAACCGTTAAACAATTCAGTATTCTACTAAAGTAATCTTTTAACTACTACGATATCTCTCCGCATCTAAATTGGGATAGACTAAAAATATTTTAGTTTCAACTAAACAATAGTGTTTCCAAATTAAGTGATTCAATAAACTAAATCTTTCTTAACAATTAATTTACAATAAATTTCATTTTTTATAATCTTCTTATAAAAACCTCACCACCTAGAAAGTCGGCACTTCTCCCGTTCCAAAAAAAAAAAATGATCTCTCCTCTGATCCTCTCTCTCTATCTCTCCGAGATTTCAAATTAAGTTATTTCGAGGGATCGGATAGCAAAAGATCATAAAATAGTAAAGAAGAGAAAAGGGTTTAAGAGTCAACGATGAAGAAGTGCGAGTCAAAGCTAAACCCTTTGGCGGAGGAGTTCGTTCCTTCGACGCATCGTCGCCTCTCCGCCACCGCGCCGGATTTCTTCCCGTCGGGTCATTTCCGCCGTCCGATCGTATCCGACGTTGCTCAAACTCAGCGATCTCGCGCTCAGCCCGGGTCTAGTCACGCGGTAAGTTTGAATCAAACGCATTGCATCCATTATTCCAGTAGTAGAAGAAATTGTACTCAATTCTCCTTGTTGATTTATGTTTTGATGATTTGTTATCGTTTTTTAATCGAAATTAGGAATGTGAGAGCTCTAGTAGAATCAGAAAGGACAAAAATGCGGAGAAAGAATCCAAAATCAAGAGAACAGTTTACGTCAGAGATATCGATCCTCGCGTGAGTGATCTCATGCGTGATTACTTTTGTTTTCATATATGTCCCCAAAAACAATCGAATTTACATGTATTTTGTTAGGTTACCTGGAACATGCAAATGATTTGTACAAGTGAAGGAATTATTTCATTTTCATATTCAAGGGAATTTAAGCTAAAATTTAAATCTGTTTTCATTTTTATTGGTTCCTTTGATATGCTTACAAATATGCAAATTATTTATTGGTTAATTTCAGATCACCGAGGAAGAGCTTATGAGGGAATTCAGCAACTGTGGAGTAGTAAGCTTGTTATTTTTTTTATTATTATACTAGTATGGCGCAGACATTTTATGCGAGAAATTTGCTATAATCAGATTATCTTCTGCATGTAAGGGTTTGCTAATTATTATATAATAATTATCAATTTTTGGTCTTATACAAATTATAGAAATAGAGTTGACTTTTATCTAGGCTATTTAAGTTTTTTAGATGTAGTATTTTCTAGGGCATTTTTTAATTGGATTATAGGCTTTATTTTTTTAATTGTTAATGGGACACATGCTATATGTTATATACATAATGTGGTGGTATCTTAATAAAACCTGATATTGATGAGAACGTACCGTAAGTTTCCATGTGTGAAATCTCTTATTTTGATAAAAATGGAATATACTTAATTTCTTAATTATAAACTAATTCTACATAGAGAACTCGAAGCTAAGAGAAAGTACAAAAACATACTACTCTAGCTAAAAACATACTACTCTAAGCTAATAGAAAACTCTACAGAGTTGCTCTTGATAGAAACTCTCTCCTTTTATTATTTTATTAAATTGTTGAAAAAGATCTATCTAATTAACTTACAACCTCCAAAAAATAGGTGAAAGGAAGCTGCATATGTGGAGACACTCAGTCTGGTCTACGCTATGGTTTTGTTGAATTTGAAAATGAAGGTTATTTTATTTCCCTTATTAATCAAATATATATATAGGTACCATGCAAGGAAAGCTAACTATAAATACTAATTTTGATCAATATCTCATTTTCTATTTGTGTACATAGATTGCACAAAAGCGGCAATGAGACTTAATTGTACTAGAATTGGCCTTTATCCTGTCAGAGTCTTGCCATCTCATAGAACCATTGCTCCCCACAATAGCCTCCCTTCTCATGCACGTATTTACTTGTTTTTGTTTCAATACTCATTAATTTGTGTTTACTTATATATGTATTCTTAATTGCACATTTATTAAAACGAGTATCATATCCAATACAATAGGGATTGGGGAATACAACACTAATAGAGAAATGAATTGTATCATCATATGTTTATCCATTTAGTGAGTCAAATAAGCCAAATTAGGAAGTCAAATAGCAACACGGTTGACTGCATGTGGTTCGACACAGAAAAATTAAAAACAAAGAATGATGGTCTGTGGCAATTGCCAATTTTTGGTTCTATATTAATTATATAATGTGTGTATGTATTTTGAATTTGTTATTTATGCATAATTGCCTGAATATACAGTATTTATAAGTGTATATGACATGAATAAGATTAAGATAACTAATAGGAATAGGAAAGAGGGTTGGAGGAATTAGCAATGGGACCCACCATCTATTAATAATTTAATATATACTTCAATTGTAGTTTGGTGACACCTGTCACTAAATTAAAAATAAAAAAGAGTACGGTTTTGGTCTTCAAAGATTTAGTCCCACATTGCTTGTGTAAATTTCTCCCATCTCTTTTGGGGCTATAAAAAGATCACCCTAGCATGCTAAAGAGACACCACCGACTGAATCATATGATAAATATTAAATATTATTATTGGATACACTACCATATCGGATACGTATCAGATACATATATACATATAGGTATCATCTAACTTTTGCTCCATTTATTTATCTACTTGTTAAGAAATTTACTTGTTTTTTTTTGGTAATAAATTTCTTACTTGTGAAATCATATTTTCTTTTAATTTTGTAGTCTGGGGATGATCAAGAAAAGATTGTCAGAACAGTCTATTGCAATTACATAGACAAAACGGTAAAATCAACCGCCTCCACTTTTTTTTTCCCTAAAATAGATAATTTTTGGCAGTAGGTAATTATTTTGTATTCAAATTAGGAGTTCCATAACATAAATTCTACTTGTAATTTCATTTTGTATTTGTGATATAATGTAATTTTTTAATATTTATTTTGGCAGCTGTCGGAGAAAGATTTGAAGGAGTTTTTTGAGATCAAGTGTGGAGAGGTTTACAAAATCACCCCTTTCATAATTTATAGTTTTCAATCAATAATAGTGCCAGTTATAAAACCCCATAAAAGCACAAATCACAGTCCAAGAATTCAAGTAAGGACACATAATCACTGGTTCACAAATAATTGATATAGGTATCTTGCATTAGTCTCCTGGGCGATCATAAGATCAGCAACAGCAGACATGGATTTATTGAGTTTGTCAAGGTAATTTTGCAATAAAGCCATCTGAAAGAATATAATTTGATATAAAATTTGTTTTTCTTTTTCCCTTTCATTCTGTAAGAAATGTTTGCTAATGTTGCAGGAGGAATTTGCTGTGGTGGCAATCAAATGCACTGGCATGGTTCTTGGCAACTATCGTGTCAAGTATACTTCCTTGTTATTTCCTCTTTTCTCATATGCACTTTTAATTTCATAATAGAATATCTCCTATATGCCAGTTTAAACAAAAGTAATTTTGCTTCCTTTTTAACTTAAAAAAGTTATTCATTTTTCTTAAATAAAAAAGAACTTTCATGTGGCCCTCTAAAATTAACATGGTGCATATTTCTGATATAGACTCTACCTATAATTTCCATTAAAATGGAAAAAAAGTTCAGATAATTGTGAAGGAGTTTACGTCAGTTATATTTTACAATGATATGGACAAACAGGGGTGCATAAATATTTAGAATTTGAGGGGTAGATGTGATATTTCCTGTACTCTGTAGGCGTATGCATGGCATTTCTTGTTTTCTAGGGACAATATTCAAAATTTTAGGTTTTAGGGTAGGCACGAAATTGCCCCATTTTTGCACATAATTAATTTTCTGATTTTTTTTTTCTTCTTATTTTCACTAAAACCATTATACAAAATCTCCTCTTTTGTAGGGTGGTTGCTTCAAAAGCACCAATAAGGAACTGTCAGCAGTAGAGAATTTGGGATTAGTTGGTGTTTGAAGAATTTCAAAGCGAGCAACATTTGCTGCTGTGATATAGGGTTGAAGTGCTTTTGGTGAATCACGCATCATTAGAAATAGATGATTGGCTACAATATGCGTTAAGGGTTGGAAGAGGACAGAGATACTAGGACATGCAAGTGTCTATAGCACATTAGAGGGTGCAAGTTATTACAATGCTGATTATACTAGATAGTTTGGGTGGGGTTATTTGTAATTTGTAGGGACTAGTGTTTGGTAAAAACCCGTGTCGGGTATACCCGCCCGTACCCGCCGCCAGGGGTACCCGTGCCCGAGGTCGGGTATTGGTCGGGTACTCGGGTACGCGGGTACGGGCAAAAATCGGACCGGACCCGTTATTTTGGACCAATACCCGACCATACTCTACCCGAGTTTACCCGTACCCGACTAAACCCGTACCCGAGTACCCGTACCCGTATACCCGAGTTACTGTTCATCCATTTCAAAATTCAAAAATTTTGATTTTTTCCCCCAAACCAGCAAAAAAAAACAGTAAAAAAACAGCAAAAAAAAAAAAATACCCTACCCGCCCTACCCGTACCCGTACCCGCCTTACCCGTCTAGGGTACACAAGTAAGGGTATAACTCGGGTAGGATATGGGTTTTGAAAATTATACCCGCCATACCCGTACCCGAATACCCTTGTACCCGAGTATACCCGTACCCGAGACGGGTATACCCGGGGTACCCGTACCCGCCCGAGTATAAATACTCTAGTAGGGACATATCTAATTGGATAATTTTTTTTACAAGGAAAACTGAATAGTTTGTTTTTGTCAAGGAAAGCTGATAAGCTTGTTAGTTGTAACATTGTCAAATTGTACTAGTGCAATTTGAACATGGTACTGGGGGTGATGTGCAAAATGTAGTTATATTTGGAAATGAACTTTATATTCTGTTGTTCAGACTAGCAAAAACTTTTTGTGGCAACACATAATATTGGTTTTTTTTCAAAATTCAGTATGTATGACGAGAGAAGAACAAAACTATTGAGTAACTACTAGCTAATTAATACAATTAATCGGTGACACATATTTCATGAGTTAACCACTGATTAAGAATTTGATAATCAAATTTGTATGATCTCTTCATTTTTTATACAAGTTATAAATTACATGTGCAAGGCACATAAGTCATGACAATGCAAAAAAAATCTGATACATCTTAAATTCTTAATAACCTTTTGTTATATTACAATTAAAGATTGCATTCTGATAATTCAATTAAATAAACATATTTAATAAAACAAAATATTGGAGGAAATCAATATTAACTATATGAATATTCATAATTCCACATGCTTTGTTAGAGAGATATCTCAGTAAAAACTTCTCAATGAATTGGTCGGCGAGTAATTCCAGCTTGTAATAGAGATGGCAGTTGGCAAGGAGGCATTTGACAATGTCAAGGCTCATTATTGGACTCAGATTATGGATCTTCAAACCATGAGCTCCTTGTCAGACTCCAACTCATTCATAACTGATAAGCAAATCTTCATACCTCAAGGAGGAGAGCCATCCAACATTAAACTCTCTCATCTACCGACTTGGCCAAAATTAGTTCAGGGGGAGCTTTAAACGAAGATCCACACGCACATTTGACGGTTTTCGAAAAACACTGCGGCACCTTTGCTCAAGAAGGAAACGAGTTAGACAACCTCAAGTATTTATGATTATCTCTCTGAGTTCAAAAATTGAAATTAATTTTGTATAGAATCAAGTGGTTAAAATACGTTGAAAAAATAAATGTATTAAAATTAATTTATTAATCTTATAATTTTGACTACTTAACTTTAAACTAAATTAATTCAAATGTTTAAAATTTTCACATATAGACACATCACTTGTAAGATAGGCGGATTTTAATAGTTTAAATTTGATATTTGAAACCAATTTAACGGATTTTAGACTTAAGTTCATCAAAGAACTTGAACTTAAAAACACCCTAGTTCTACTCAAATATCACAATACATATCGGCTACAGTAGGGTTCTACTCAAATATCACAATACATATCCACTACAGCGACAATTGCTCACATGAAGCATCAGACAACCCACGCATCTAGTTTGATGTTTTCTTCTAAAAAATTATAAAATTATACTTAATTATTTCAAAATAATTATAAAATTATGATTCATATCAGATTCTTCTCACCTCACTAAACATTTTGACACAAGTATTTCAAATTAGTGGATATTCTACGCAAAAAGTCAAAATGCATTCATCCGGTGCCTCTAATTAATTTGCTTCCAAATCCATCATCGATGTGTAATGGACTAGCTTCAATCATAAGCGGCCATTTTTTTTAATACCCAAAAAAAAAATATTATAAAAATAACCTCTGTTTTGGGGTTTTTTCATATATGCCCTAACCGCCTGGAAACCGGGCGGGCCAAAACTTTAGCAAACCATCATTGTATGGGCGCTTCATGCCATTACCAAACCGCCCATATAATGGGCGGTCCAACTTTTTTTTTTTAGTTTTGTTTTTTTTTAAATAGAATTTTTTTTATTTTTATTTTTTTTTGTATTGAAATATTAGAAATATTGAATATATTTCTTTAAAAATAGATGGAATACAATATAATTTGATTTATTAGAAAGACTACAACAAATAACCCGGATCAATATTTTTCAGGCCGGATTTTTCGCGGCTGTAAAAAAAATTAATATATTTCTTTATGTGTTATTGGACAAAAATAAAAATGCTTAGATTCCGAGTTATTGATCCCGGTTCAAAAGTCACTTCTATGTAATATAGAAAATATTATAATCCTTCTAGGACATTTAATTTATAAAAAGTTGTATCTATTTTGAGAATTCTTTTTTAATAACAATTATTAAATAACTTAAAGTTTTTATTTTTTTTTCAAAAATAGATACAACTTTTTATAAATTAAATGTCCTAGAAAGATCATAATATTTTCTAGATTACATAGAAGTGACTTTTGAACCGGGATCAATAACTCGGAATCTAAGCATTTTTATTTTTGTCCAATAACACACATAAAGAAATATATTAATTTTTCTTACAACCGCGAAAAATCCGTCCTGAAAAATATTGATCCGAGTTATTTGTTGTAGTCTTTCTAATAAATCAAATTATATTGTATTCCATCTATTTTTAAAGAAATATATTCAACATTTCTAATATTTTAATACAAAAAATAAAAAAATAAAAAAAATTCTGTTTAAAAAAAAAAAATTTCAAAAACAAAAAAATAATAAAGAGTGGACCGCCCATTATATGGACAGTTTGGTAATGACATGAAGCGCCCATACAATGGACGGTTTGCTAAAATTTTGGCCCACCCCTTTTTGAGGCAGTCAGGGCATATATGAAAAAAACCCAAAACAGAGGTTATTTTTATATATATATTTTTTTTTGTGGTATTAAAAAAAATGGCCGAATCACAAGCAGCATAAAAATGGAACCGATCAACTAGTAGAGAGATTTACTAATTTCCTTTTATTCCCTTCTAACTTCTACAGTTCTACATGCACAAGGACTTGAAAAAAAGTTGAAATTTATAATTCTAATTTATTCTCAACTTTTCAGTACAAATTGTTCGACTACAACCCATTAATTAAGCAGTGAAAATGACCGTAGCTTATTGACAGGTACTACTTTTTTTTTTCTTTTTTCAAAAAGCTATCTAATATATAACACAATCCACATAACCAGCATTTCCTAAATTGAGTTTCCAAGATATTTGCTTTAAAGGAAAAAAAAAAACATTGCACATTCTACGTGATAATTGATTCAAACATGGACAAAAAACTAAATCTTTTCAAAAAGAGCTCACATCAAAGCATAGGAAAATTCAACACCAGAAACTGATGAACATTACTAAAAAATTTACTCCTTAAAAAGACAATCTGATTCAAAATAGCACAACATAAAATAAAAACTGATTCTAGACAGCAATGAAAGCCTTCTTACTGCTACCCCCGGCGGAACCAGCTGGAATCACCTTCAATACATTGAACCTCACTGTCTTTGATAATGGCCTGAAAGATTTAATTGGAATGGAGTTAAAACGTATTATCTGTTTCATGTCCCCCCAAAAAATTGGATATTGATTTTAATTTATTTGCATACAAAAACAGATCATTTTGTTGGTCATGAACTGATATACCTGCATTGTCCAATGATCACATGGTCTCCTTCCTTCACACGGAAGCATGGTGAGATGTGGGCTGGGATATTTGAATGCCTCTTCTCATACCTAAAATGGATTAAGAAAAAACATATATAAATGTAAAAAGTCATTTGGAAATTCAGCTCAACAGTAATGACAGGAATATTCTCAAAAACAATGCCAAAAACTTTTCAAAAACACTACCAACTATAAATAACCTACAAAACAAGCATGATAATCCAGATATACCAGGTTAAACTCCATTTCTTAAGTGCTCAATACATGCCAAAAGTACATTCTTTCACAATCATGCAAAGATAGGAAGAACCAAGGTAGTTCAGGCACAAAATGACTATACACATGATTCGATGATACTTTTCAAGGTTCTTAAGTAGCATGTATAAGAGAGGCCAAAATAGTGATGGATTTTAAGTATCATAAGTAGAAAAATGAGAATAATAATTGACAACTAGAAGTTTACCTCTGATACTTCTTGACAAAATGGAGGTAGTTCCTTCTGACAATAATGGTCCGGTTCATTTTTGCACTGTGGCAGGTACCAGCCAAAATGCGGCCTCTGATTGACACAGTTCCAGTAAAAGGGCATTTTTTGTCAATGTAAGTCCCTGATTAAGACAATCAAATACCAGCCATTAGTATTTTATAACACAAGAATATTAACAGTACCAAAGGTACAAACTAGTACACATTGACATGTATCTTTATGTCTTTATGCCTTGAGTAAAGTTGTTGGGTTAAATTAAGCTAAGTAGACATTATACTTAACTTGGCTTAGTTAGCTTTAATTAAGAGCAAAATATAGGTAAATTGATCTAATTGCAAACTCATTGCTCATCAGAAGAACCATTACCATAATGCATGTCCTACCAGTATAAAATACTTGCTGGTTGAATGATTCAATGCACCATCCAGAATAATTTCATAGACAAACAATTTGAAATCAAACTAGGGTTCTTTAATATTGGTATCAAAATTTGGTCCAAGTTCATAAAAAACCTAGATAAATTACCTTCAATAGCTTCTTTAGGGGTCTTAAAACCAAGGCCAATACTCTTCCAGAAACGGTTGCCACCTTTCCCTGGCCTCTTTCCCTTTCCAGATTTCTTTGAGCTGCAGCACATACAACCAATTAACCATTTTTTTCCCCTTCGTTCAACAGTTTTAGGTTCCACAAAAATCATCATAATTATTGAAAAACACAAAAAATTAATCTCACCTAAGGAAAACCTTGGGCTGTTTGAGATATGCCTTCTCGGTCTGCAATCAGAAGAAATATGGCATTAGAACAAAAGAGGCACTTTTCGTTGGGATCTACTTTCGTTAGGTAAAAAATAAGTAACAGGAAAGGTTAACCACACAACAAACCGGAACATCAAAGAACAATCGATATGAGCAAATCAAGTAACACAGAGATCCGGTACCTGTTCCGCCATGGCTGCTCTTACACGCGCAGAGAGAGAGCGAGAGAAAGAGGAAGCGGCGGCAGGAAGAGAGAATAACTAAACTCTAAACCCTAGTATAAATGCCAGGCAAACTTCTAGGGTAACATCAAGTCGAAATTCTCTGCGAAGGGCTCGGGTTCGTAGCAGTGTCGCGAGCATCTTAACTCATGGACCCACACGCAATTACACGCAAAGGAGCTATTTTGACATTGTGGGTCCACATGTCAATAACTGAACACAGGCACACGGGATATCAGTCCGTTCCACTGGAGACTTGGATTCTTTTTTCTCCAATTTTGAGGTTGAAATATGGGCTTTATACTTGGGTTAATCTCGGCCCGTAAAGCATGTATATTACGGTCCAATCATTTAATGTCGAACCGGGCTCCAACAAATATAAGAACTATAACCCCTTGAGTCTCCCCTCTGTCATTCTCGATGTCCGAATACTCTGAGGTAACAGAATATTTTAGATTAGATCGGGACCGTGCAATCAGAATCTGGGCCAATCCGGCCCAAGGTAGAATGAAAGGGGACCTTTAATATTCGTGCCAAAGCAGATTGAACAATCCAGATCTAAACGCAAATTTTCTGTTACCACAGGTGCTATGTATTCCAATTCACGGATCCCGCCTCTTCTTCCCTCCAATCGATGCTCAAACCATCTAAAATTTTCAGATAAAACGAGAAGGAGAGAGAGAGAAAGAGGGGAAACAAGAAGAGAGGAAGAGGGTAGGGAAAAAGAGGGAAAATGCCAATAGAGATGCCGAAGGGGTTACCTTTCTCGGTGGACACGTGGAGTCCTGCGTCAGACGAGAAGAGGCACCATTTTTTGACACATGCGCACCGGGACCATATCGCTGGGATCGGGGCCCACTTCTCATACCCGGTTTATGCCACACGTCTAACCAAGTCCCTTGTTCTACACTTTTTCCCTCAGGTGTACTATATTTTAAACTACTTTGGTGCTTTTACCAGTAGAGAATTAAAGATTTTCGTTAAGTGGCATAAATTTATGTTCTACTGGTGCGCATCTGTTTAAGTGGCATAAATTGAAGTTATTAAATTTACCAGTAGAGAATTAAAGATTAATGAATCTACACAATTTGGTGCTCTACTGGTGCGCATCAAAGAACAATCACACAACAGAAATGAATTCCTTCTAAAACGTTTAACTTAAATTGATGTTATTATTTTCTTTTACCTGCTTTTACATATTGAATTGATTTCTACTCCCAATTTAAGTTAACGTTTTTGAACGAATTCATTTTATAATTTGTTACTTAGTTGAAGCTGATAAAAAGACAAAAGGTGCATTATCATATTGATTTAGGACCATATTGAACATGTTAAAAAGTTTCCGGACCAAATTGCACAGCGCCTCAAGGAACAAAGTGGATTTGACTTTTCATGTTTCTTGTTTATAAATTGCACTTTGTCACGGTCTTTACTGACAATATTTTCACCTTCTGTTATGATTTTTTCAAGCTTGATGAGTCAATATTTGTGGAAATTGAGATTGGGTCGAGAATTATTGTAAAAGATCCTGAAGGTGATTTTAAGGTCACCGCATATGATGCAAATCACTGTCCTGGTATTGATATTTCTTCTTTTATATTTTAATAATTTTCGTTATTTATCCTTCTTTTGTATTTGTTCTATACATTTTTTTCTTGTTGTAATTTCAGGGGCAGTGATGTTCTTGTTCGAGGGTACATTTGGGAATTTACTACATACAGGGGATTGTAGACTGACAAAAGATGTTATAAAAAACTTGCCTACAAAATATATTTACAACAAAAAGGATATTGAGAATTTATCTCAGCTTGACTATGTATTTCTTGATTGCACTTTTGGCCGGTGCTCCCTCCAAATCCCCTCCAAACAATCTTCCATCCAACAGGTTCTTAATATTGATTTATTTTCTTATTTTGATTTTTCCTAGGTAATAATTTCTTAACTACCTTGTTGATGGAATTTTGCAAATTACCCCCAGCTTATACAGCATAGTTATTTGCAATAAGCACTTGCTATTTTCGCTCGCACATTTTCATTCAGACCCAAAATTTCAAGTAGTGTAAACTATAAAGGAAAACACATACTCCATTAATTGTTGGCAATTTTCAAACCTAATTATTTTGATATATTTATCCGTTAGTCCATACCCAAGTTAAGCAGTTATGGAGTTCATTTTTACTGAATTTAGTCATGTTTGAAATTAAATTACTTTTCAACCACATTAATTGCAGGTGAAAACTTGCATTAGAATGCATCCGAATGCACAGGTGGTGTATCTTGCATGCGACCTTCTTGGCCAAGAAGATGTATTAATGGAAGTTTCTAAAGAATTTCAGTCCAAGATCTATGTTGACCAGATCAATGAACCTGATTGTTTTCATGTAATCTCAAATATTGCACCAGATATCATAACAAATGACTCCTCTACTCGATTCCATGTAAGTTATAAGTACCTACTATGGACTGTACATACTGATATGAGCAAAAGAAAAATGGGGGTCTTAGTACTAAAATCTCTTATTTATTTTAAAATTTTTTTTCAGGTAATTGGATTTCCTAAACTAAATGAGAAGGCAACTAGAAAGTTCATAGAGGCACGCACCAAAAACGAGCCGGAACCATTATTTATCCGGCCTACCACACAATGGTATGCAAATCACGAGGGTGCAGAGATTCTGAGCCTAACAGAAGCAGTTAAGGATGAAGTTGGTATATGGCACGTATGTTACTCAATGCACTCATCTAGACACGAGCTCGAGTGGGCCCTGCGCCATCTCAAACCCAAGTGGGTTGTATCAACAACCCCACCTTGTTTGGCCATGGACCTAGCTTATGTAAAAAAACACTGCTTCAAAACCCGTCTCGAGGCAGATGACCCTGTTTGGAAGCTGTTCAAGCTGTCTTCCCCAGTAAAAAGTGTTACAAATGCTGGTACAAAAATCGGTAGGTCTGAGGAGGTAAAATGCAAAGTAGTTTCATGTTCAGTAGTTGAGGATTTTAACCATGATCGAAAAAGAAAAATTCCTTCTCCTTTGAAGGAGCAGGAGGTAACACTATTTGGAAGGGCTAGGTTGGGATTGGAAGAGACTCAATTGTGGGAAAATGAGGAAGCCGAGGGTGAAAATGGTAAAACTGAAGGCATTGTTGTAACCATGAAAGAAGATTTAAAACTGGAGACTGTATCAGTTGAGCCTTTCATTGAACAATCCAGTGGTGTACTAGAAAACATGAGTGTAAAGGATAATGAAGAAGAGCAGGTTAATCATGAGAAAATGGAGATGACCTTAGATGGAGATAAAAATGGAGGGGACAACATGATGGGTATGAAGGAAAGTTTGAAACAATTGTACAGAAGCAGGAATGTGCCGTTGCCTCGCCCTCTTCCATCACTAGTAGAGTTAATGCGTTCAACTAAGAGGGTTAGGTTGGTTTTGGATCTGGTGAAAGAAGCATAACTTAGAATACTCTGTATTTTGTTAAAAGATTTGTCCATGGTGGATAGTCTAATCGTATACTAGTTTTTGTGTTGTTTTCTTCTAATTGCTTAAAATAGTCTATGTTGCTTGAAATATTCTATATGCTCAGATAGTTATTTTATTTCTTCAGAATAGTGATTTTAGGTAAGATCCACTACTGCCTGTTATTGAAGGTGTCCTTGCATCATTATAATTTGCACACCATACGTGCAAAAGATTTATGAAATGAATTAATAAAAATGGTAGTTATAATTAATCACATGATGTTCAATTCTAACAAGTAAGAGTGAGGGTGAGGCTATGGTATTATGCATGTGCTATGAACTCAAATTTTTTGTTTGAAAGTTCTAACGGTCAATCTGAACAGTTCAATATATAGTCTCCATATGAATATGTACTTCTAAATTGATTTTTTGGGGTAAAGAGTTAAGAGACAGTTCACCGTGTTGTTAACTTCCGAAACAAACAATTTCATTAATTGGTGTAAAAGACATTAATATGATTGAATTGAACCAGTACAGCTAGATAAAAAGGCCATAAAAAAATATTTGACCAAATATGAATAATCCTCATGTAAAGATTTATACCTTTTTTGAGCTTCCAATATATAAATTATGCGAAGCAGCTTAGGTTCGATGTCCATTGGATCCAATAGGTTCGCTATTTGTTGGATCTGCTCTAGGATTCGTGTTTGCAATTTTGCTTCTGCTTTAAAATCCGTATACATGAATTCTAAAGCAAATCCGACAGTTACCAAATTCATTGGAACCACTTTGGATCCAATGGGCATCGGGCCCAAGCAGATCTCTAAATTATGAAGGTAATATAATATGAGGAGGTTGACTAATATCAATTCGATTGTTTCTAAGGTTCCGTACAACTAAGTTATTTATTAATTTTCAAAGTCCAAAAAGTTGATCCAAACAGTTAGATATGATCTTTATATTAAAATGTGATTGTGAGCCAAATTTTACATTTTTCTATTTTTTTACTATTTATTAAGCTACTTTGAAAACCGCTAATCCAACGGTGACTTCTGATTTTACTGTTTTGTTGAGCCACCGTTGGATCAGCGATTTTCAAACTGGCTTAATAAATAGTAAAACAATTTAGAAAAATGTAAAATTTGGTTTCCAAGCACATTAATATAAAGAACACATCTAATAGTTTGGATTGACTTTTTAGACTTTGAAAATTAAAAAATAACTTAATTGCACGGAACCTCAGAAATAATCGATTTGATTTTAACCAATCTCATAATATGAGTTGAGGTTGTATTATTTGTACAAGAGAGCGAGAGATGATCACAATTAAAAATGAGTTAAAGTATATGATAATTGTGTTATATGATACAACTTTTAAATTTATTGGATATACTTTAAACAATTAATTTAAATCGTTTAAACTGATTTACTTTATGAGTGATTTGCTTACATGCAAAAATTATTTTTTTGAACTGTTTTAGTATCTAGCCAAGCGATTAAAAATATTGACAAATGAGTGCATTAAAATTAATTTATAAACTTTCAAATTTGATTGTATGACTTGCACTAAATAAATTCGACAAATTATAAATTTGACATATAAACGCACAACTAATGAAATAGATCGGTTTGGATTTACTCTTTGAAGTTGATTTGATATGTTTTAAAGCTGATATTATATATGCTTAACTGATACTAATGTCATACCAACAAGTAGGATTCATTAGAAATAGATATAATTTGTTTGAGAAAGAAGGAATGGGAGTTTAGAGGTCACAGATGATATTGTTTAAATTAAGTTACGACTTTGTACGGTTTATGTTGCTTTTCCTTCTCATTGCAACTTTTTTTCTTTCTTTTTATCATGGTTTTGATATATATATATATATATATATATATATATTTTCAGTCTTAATTAGTTTGAACGGCATGTAAATATGGTGGTATCCGTTGATATGAGATTAATTTAAAAATGCTGATAATTACAAAAAAAAAATATTACTACACGTCGTATACATATAATAAAAATAAATTTCTACTTTACACAATATATTTGGGACGATATTTGATAAATATAAAATATATTAAAATTACTTGAAACCAGTACACAATCAATTTATGAGAGCACATTTGAGTAAAATATTATTATGAGGAGGGTACAAATGCCTCCATTTTTAAAAACTTTAATAACTCAAAATTTAAAACTTAAAAGTCAAAATAAAATTGTTAGATGTGATCTATGTTATTTTCTTTATGATTTTATAAAAAATTATTACATTTTAATTTTGTTTTTATGTTAATCAATAGGTTCAAAAATTAACGTCTAGAAATCATCCACATTAGTGCATTTTTTACAAGCTCTTAATGGCAATCAAAATAAAATTGAAATGTCATAATTTTTAAGACGTGCATAGATAAAATAATGTAGATCATATCTAACCATTTTATTTTGACTTTTAAGTTTTAAATTTTAAATTATTAAAGTTTTCAAAAATGAAGACATGGTGGAGGCCAGTGTTTTAATATTCGGTCTATTCGGCCGAATATTCGTATTCAGTTGGAAACTGAATAGGAAATGAGTATTCGGTCCAATATTCAGTTTCAAATATTCAGCCGAATATATTTTTCCGCATATTATCTATTCGGCCGAATATTTTCGAATAGAGAATAAGAATCCGAATAAGGACCGAATATTTTTGAATATGACCCGAATATTTTTGAATATGACCCGAATATTTTCGAATAGAGAATAAGAATCTTAATAAGAACCGAATATGAACCAAATATGAACTGAATATTTCCAAATAGAGAATAAGAATCTGAATAAGAACTGAATAAGTTATAATTTCATTTATTTAAGTTTGAAACTTATGTTTTATTTATGCTTATTTGTAGTTTTGTAATTTGTACTGTGGGTTGTTAACTTGTTATAACTTGTATTATGTTTTATTTATATTTATTTGTAATGTTTATCTATGTTTATTAGAGTTAATGTCTATGATTTTTTATTTGAAAATCCAAATATATAAATCCGAATATTCAACTGTATATTGTATATTCAATATTCAGTTGCTTTCCGAATACCGAATAAGAACCAAATATTAAAACACTGGTGGAGGCACAAAAAATGAAGACATTTGAACCCTCTATTATTATTGCTAAAAATTTTGTGCAAAAACATAAATTGACAGATGAGTTTGCCTCAAATTTGAATACAATGTCATCAATGATAAGTTTATATTTGCACTCTCATACTAAAAGAAATGATATTTTATATTAATTTAAGAGCAAAATGAATTATTACTTGCAAGCAAATACCTGTGGTGCGGCAGGGGGTATAATAATATATCATCAGTAAACATTCTTTAATTATATTAAAAAATGTTATAAATATCGTTCAAAAGTGAGAAGAGGAAAGAAACTAAACAGGAAAAAGGATCACCAAGCATGACCTGCTTTTCTTTTCTTCATTTCTACACCCCCTTCAATGGTCCATATCTCCTAAAGTAATCCAATTTTTGAGTTTTGGATCAAGACTGTCTGATTTAAATCCGTTGTTCGAAATTGCTTTGTGTTTTGAATTCATCTCTTAATGTGTGTGTGCTCCATTTCAAATAAATTATTATAGATTTAAATTGGACGGTCCCAATTTAGAACTCAAAAATTGAGTTACTTCAATGGATCCGAACTCCCCCCCTTCCATGGATTAATTGACAAAAATCTACAATTTTACAAATGATGCGTTGCAAGAAGGGACAGGATTCAAGGTTAGATCTCTTCTCAGGCTCGTATTCTATAGAATTTTTTTTTATAAACCATAATTAATAAAAATAATTTTAAAAAAGAAGCATGATTATTTATTTATTTTTTACAAAAACCAGAAGGACCGAATAGAATATTCAGTCCCGAATTTTTACTTTTCTTGGGACCGAATAGTGTATTCGGTCATGAGGCTTTTCCACTTTTTTGTCAACATGGTCACAGAAAATCTGAAATGAACCTAGACTGAATAGCCAATTAGGTCCCTTGGGACTGAAATGGTCGAATTTAGGTTTTTATTTAGTATAATTTAAGTTTTTGTAGTGTAATTATTAATTATATAATTTTTTAGTTTGCACGGAAAGATTATTTTTTTTGAAAAAAATTTAAATAGTTATAATTTTGGTTAGGAATTTAGATTTATGTGTATGATCATAATTTGGAAGGAGAGACGAGATGGATCCGAATTTTGCTACGGAAATATTTCCAAATCCCTAGGCATCTGAAGCATCAAAATTAGAAAAAAAAATATATATATATATAGTTTAGTGTATCAAAAATTCAGTTTAAGTTTTCTATCAACAGTAGGCATACAACAATTTTTAAAAGCCTAAGAGATTATTCAAGAATTATTAATATAATTATTTTAAAGTACATTTATTTTTTATTGTGTGTGTTTGCTTATTTTTTTAATGGATTACTGTTTCATATATTATTCAAAAATCATTGAAATTATTTATGGTTGTTCAATATATATAATTTCGATTATTTAAAGATCAGTTATAGAAGAAAGATAATTAAAAAAAAAATCTGCGATCAAAATGCCAATTTGGTCCCAACTAAAAAAATTGGGAACCGAATTGGCATTTTGGTCCCAAAAACAAATCGCATTCTACACGAATGGCCAGACCGTTTGGTGTGAAATAGTGGAAATAACTCAAGACCGAATAGTCTATTCGGTCCCAAGAAAAGTAAAAATTCAAAACCAAATAGCTTATTTAGTCCTCATCCTTCTGACTTTTGTAAAAAAAAAAAAATAATAATCATGATACTTTGCTAAAATTATTTTTATTAATTATGGTTTATAAAAAAAAATTATATTCCATATGCTCGGATATTTATTTTATTTCTTCATAATAGTGTTTTTCGGTAAGATCCACTACTGCATTTTATTGAAGGTATCCTTGCATCATTATAATTTGCACACAATACGTGCAAAAGATTTATGAAATGAATTAATAAAAATGGTAGTTATAAATAATCACAGGATGTTTAATTATAACCAATATTATACCCCATCATGGCCATTCTAATTCCATATCACACGGAAAAAAACAGACAGTAACCAAACTGAATTACTGTGCTTGGTTACAACCATAAATACTTAGCATTTTTTTTATAAAATTGAAAATTAAATTTCGATCATACTATGATATTCTCTGAACAGAGTTAAGCCTTTAATTAAAGAAACAAGGTCATTACAGCTGGTTTAAAATATGGGCTAATTCAAGTCCCTCTCATGCATTTAATAATTCCAAGTCTTCAACAATTTAGCACCTCACCTACTTGGTCCCACACTGCACTAAAAATCAAACACTGAGACAGTGAGACTTGCATCCCAAAGCAACCTCTCTTCCATTTCTCACAATATGCTTTGAAATTTCCTTCCATCTCACTTTTAATTGTATCAAAGACTTGACTTTCCGTTAAAAGCTACTTTCTGATCATTTCCACATAGAGATCGTAGAAATTTCTTCCACCCCATTCCTAATAACTTTTTAGTTTGCATATCAAAGTTTGCAAAAGTTCATCCTCAAATCCACTTATCCACAATTACCTTGAGAAAAATTAAACAGATTTGAAGAGTAATACCTGTAACAATGGCTGAAGTTGTTGCTTCTAGTCTTGTAAGGCTGGTTTGTGATAAGATGGGGACCAAATTAATAAAAGAGTATGGTCTCCTCAGTGGTGCTAACAAGGATTTAAAAAAGCTCGAAGGCACCCTCAAGGCGATACAAGATGTACTAGATGATGCTGAGGGGAGGCAAGAGAAGGGAAGGGCGCTGAAAGGGTGGCTGAAGAAGCTAAAAAACGTGGCTTTCGAAATAGATGATTTGCTCGACGACGCAGCCTTAGAGGCTCAGAAATCAGAAAAAAAGAATATACCTGGCTTAAAGGGAAAGGTAAGCAAGCTCTCATCGATTCCACACTCAATTAAGTCCAGATCTGATTTTGCCCACAAGGCAAAGAAAATTATGAAAAAATTAGATGAGATCGCTGCAGAGAGATCCAAATTCCATTTGCAAGAAAACATAACAACAGAGGGTAATGAGGAAGATAGCATGGTGAGGGAGTCTAGTTCATTTGTGGTCGAGTCTGAGGTCTATGGAAGAGAGGGAGACAAGGAAAAAATAATTGATTTCGTAATTAATACGGGAAATACAAACAATATAGGGGTCATGGCAATTGTCGGCATGGGAGGCCTCGGAAAGACCACGATCACCCAATTAGTTTACAACGATGAGAGAGTGCAGAAACATTTTGAAGAATTGATATGGGTTAGTGTCAACGATAACTTTGATATTAAAAGAATTACCAATTCCATATTGAGTTTAATAACAGAGAGCAACTCTGGTTCAAATCTAGAGTTACTGCAACACAAGCTTAAAGAACGGCTAGGAGGCCGAAGATTTTTTCTTGTGCTAGATGATGTGTGGAATGAGAATAGTGAAAAATGGGATCGATTGAGAGCTTTGTTAACAATCGGTGCACAGGGGAGTAAAGTCATAGTAACAACTAGAAGCACCCGAGTCGCTGACATAATGGGTACGGTATCACCATACATCTTAACCGGCCTATCGGAGGAGGATTGCTGGCTATTGTTTAAGAAAAGGGCATTTACACTAGGAAACAGCGATGCCAGTTCAGAATTGGTGACTATAGGAAAGCAGATAGTGAGAAAATGTGGTGGAGTGCCTTTAGCAATAAAAGTTTTAGGAAGTTTGATGCGATTTAAGAGAAGGGAAAGGGAGTGGCTGGCAATTCGGGATAATGATATCTTGAACATGACTAATGTAGAGGATGAAATTCTTCCTTCTTTAAGGTTGAGTTATATTTGTTTACCGCCTCATCTAAAACTGTGCTTCACATACTGTGCGTTGTTCCCAAAGAATAAAATGATAGATACTCATGTGTTGATCCGACTTTGGATTGCAGAAGGGTTTATACAGCCTAGGGGTACTAGAGAAGAATTAGAAGATGTTGGTATGGATTATGTTGAGGAATTGGTCTCTAGATCCCTTTTTCAAGTTCAGGAATTGACATTTTTTGGTCAAACAGAAGTCTATATTAAGATGCATGACTTGATTCATGATTTGGCTAACTATGAAGCCGGTGAAGAATGTTCGATTGTTGATCCCAATGGAATAACAAACATCACAGAAAACACACGATACTCATATTTCATTAGTGAAAATGGTCTCGTATGTGATACTTTCAAATCCACAGAATTAATTCCCTCAAATCTAAGAACCTTATATCTAGACCAATCACGGTTCAATGGAAGAGAAGATGTGCAGCAAAAGGATTTCCTGAATTATGTATGCTCTAATTTCATACTCCTGAGGGCACTTTATCTTCATCGTTACCCTATAAAAGAATTGCCCTCCTCTTTGAGAAAACTTACACACTTAAGGTATCTTGACCTGTCATGTACTTTTTTACAAACATTACCTTCAGATATTGGCCACCTTCAGAATTTAAGAACTCTATATTTGGAGGATTGTATTTATCTCAAAAATTTACCGGACTCAATTGGAGAACTTTGCAACCTAATAATACTAGATCTTTGCCGTTGCAGAAGTCTCCGCTCTTTGCCTGATTCTATCGGTCAGCTTAGGAGTTTACGGGACTTGGATCTTTCTCGTTGCCTGTACATTGAAAGTTTGCCCGAGTCTATTGCTAATCTCATAAATCTAAAGTCGCTCCAACTTAAAGATTGTCACTCTCTGCATGAACTCCCAAGAAAAATAAGGGAGATGAGAAGCCTCGTCCATCTTGATTTAGATACATCCCTCAAGTGCATACCTTGTGGGATTGGAGATCTTTGTCATCTCCGTAGTTTGTCAGTTTTTGTGCCAGGTGGCAAGACCAAATGTAGCATGACAGAGTTGGGTAAACTTGATCTCAAGGGGAAACTAGAAATAAAGAACTTAGAAAATGTGCAAACGCCACAAGAGGCAGAAGAGGCTAAACTGGTTCTTAAAAATGATTTGCGGGATCTAAAGCTATCATGGAATTTTCGTGCTTATTCAAATCTTGAAGAAAATAGTAGTGATGCAGAGGAAGAACCAATACTCATGTACGGGTATTCTAAACGTCTCGCAAAACTAGAATACAATATTGATATTGCACAAGTTGAGCAAATACTTGAAAACTTGAACCCACCAAATATGCTTTCCAATTTAGAGATTGAAGGTTATCTAGGCAAAATACTCCCAAAGTGGCTGATGAACTTGCAACTACCGAATCTGGTTCACCTAACACTACAATCATGTTTCAAGTGTGAAACCCTTCCAGAATTCCAGAAGCTTAGATCCCTTAAAACACTTAAACTCATTGGTCTCACAGCAGTTCGGAGTCTAAATTCTATCGGACAAGCTCCTTCTTTGGAGGTCCTACACCTTTACGACCTACCTTTGATTAAGTGTTTGGATTCAGAGTTCTACGATGGTGATCCAGCATTCAAACAATTAGTCGACCTAAAACTGGACAGCATGCTGGAGCTAGAAGAGTGGTCTGTCATGGCCGCTGGCCACAAAGTTTTACCGCGCCTCTACAAGCTCTCGATAATACTGTGCCCAAAACTAAAGAATTTGCGGTCGACCTTTTGCACAGTTGGAACACTTGAGATGTCTGTTGATGACCAATTGCTCCTAGCTTCTCTTGGTTCAGGGGGGTTTTCTAATCTGAAGGAAATTGACTTAGCAGTGAACAAGGAAATGCACTTGTCAGTGAAAAAGGAAATGCACTTATCATGGAATAATGTAGATATGCATTTGTTTCCTGAGGTTTTTCAGGAGCGCTGGGAGGTCCGTGGCTGGTTTAACCATGTGATAAGTCTCAGACTCAAAGAGGGAATTGAGGAGGGCTTCGACTTCGAGGACTAATTCAGCTGGTTGAACGACGACATAAATCTCCCACTCAAAAGGACTAATTGTTGATTGGCTCTGATTTTTATTAGATCGTGTATTGTAAATGTTTCCTTTCTTGTATAAAGAACTTACATGTAGGGGTCTTTATTGGGTCTGTTTATTTAGTTTTCAACCGAACTGAAAAAGTTTGGATTAAATGGTTCAATTTTTCGGTTTAGTTGGATCAGTTCGGTTGAATTTTTTTAATTACTTCGGTTTTTTATATTTGGTTCGGTTTGGATTTTTCAAAACCGATTTGGTTTGGTTTATGAATTACTTTGGTTCGGCTTTTTTTTTTATATATATATTTGAATTACTTCGCACCGGAGCCAATTTTTTTATATATATATTTGAATTACTTCTTGCATGAGGTTATCCAGGTATTAAAAACCTTATTGGTGAGATCCCCTAAGAACAATTTTTTTTTATTTATTCTTCTACAGTCATTTGTCCCACAATTCAGTCACCCTTTATCCCTTTGTTATCTAAACAAACTGAATTATATTTTTATTTTTTTCATTCCTGGAATAGTTTAGTCTGTGCTCTGACACTAGAAGTCTACAGAATATAAAGATTCGATTAGGAGAATTTCAAGATTCGCGTACTATCTAACCGACCCAATTCAGCACTCCGCAATGAAGATGCACGATGCATGCAGCGGTTTTTGGACTTCACAAGTCCTATGATGGGGTTAGATCATGCAACACTTTTGTGGCACGATGTGCCCTCCTCTCATCCAACTATTCCAATTCTGCCTATCCTCCCTTATGCTCCGTCTTTGCACCACACCACTACTCCATTCTCTAACTCTGATACTGGGCCCCACTCACATTCCCCTCTACCAGCTCTCTCAGCCTCATATCAAGTTTTTATACTTGGTTTGGTTTTCCTATATGGAATTGAACGGTGCGTATAATGTGAATAACTTATTATATAATTCATAATTATTTCTATGATTACTAAATATATTTGTGTATCTGTTGAATTTTGATCTTTTAAAATTTAATTCTTCTTATTTGGTTCAACCAAAAAATTGAAATTTGCTTTGGTTATTTTGATTCGGTTGTTATTAAGTTGACAAATTTAATTTGACTGGTTCGGTTATATTTTTAAACCCAGATAAAATATTAATTTGACTATTTTAATTCAGTTTTAACTGAACCGACCCAATGAATAATGCTCCTACTTGCATGTGTAGATTAGCTTCTTAATTGGATGCATGAATGAAAAACTTTTTCTTGTCAAATTGCTTCTTCTCTTTCATTATCTAGATATCATACCTTATACGGTATCACAACACTGGAAAGCAAACACTTCATTTTTTTTATCATAATTGTGGCCACCTTAAGAAGAAAACATGTATAGATGGTACTTTTCAACATTGGAGCTCCTCCACTTAGAATTGACTCCTCTGAGCCTCTCTGGTTTGTTTTCTTTGAGCATATATTTGTTTAATTATATATTGTGGTCTTTTGATATCTGTGAGGGTACAATTAAACAGATTAAATGATCCAATGGCCACACGTATCTCTTTATAAATACATCTTATCTATAATTAATTTTTCAAAACCTTGATATAATATGTTTGAATTCTCCAGATTGAAATTATTTAAATGATTGAAAATTAATATTTCTAGCACATTTCTAGCACATGTTTTATTGATATGTATAAAACTTCAACCCGTGAACTATTAAAACTCCACATAATTTGGATGCACTTATTTGATGAATACAAATTAATTTATTGTGCATATTGTTTGTACATTTCATGCGTATGTCTTTATTTACAATTGTATGACTACAAGGATTGAACTGGTTGAGAAAACCATGCAATAGATACACAGATACATAAAACATACTATCAGTGCACTAACAGTAATAATTTTGCAATGAGTATTATCTAGTCTGTATGAACTAACATATATATTTCAAAAATACTTCAGTAGTATTTATTTTAAATTTTTAATCCACAAATTAATTAAAAGTTCTTAATACTATATTTAACAAGAAAAAATATATCCTACAAATTAAATCAGTTAATACAAAAACATTATAATAGGAGTAGAACTAGGGTGTTCTTAAGTTCACCAAGCTCCTTGATGAACTCAAGTCTAAAATCCATCAAATCGGTTTTAAATGACGAATATGAACCATTGAAACCCTCCTACCTTACGAGTGATGTGTCTACACGTGAAAATTTTAAACATTCGAATTAATTTAGTATAAAGTCAAACGGTAAAAAAACATTCAAAAAATGAATGCATTAAAATTAATTTATTAACGATCTAATTTTGACTGATTGACTTTATACTAAATTAATTTTGATCAATTGACTTTAGTACTCTGCCGTGGGGATGTCAACTCCTCTACCTGCTCTTCCTGCCTTTCTCAAGCTTCTCAGGATATCCCAAACCTTTGCCCATATGATAAAGAGGCAACTATTTAATTATTATGATTTCTGCCTCCTCCGCTTCTCAAACCAAAATTTCCTCTCTTCAACCGACAATACCAATCAAGTCTATATGTGGAACACTCAGAATGTAGCAGGATCCAAAACCCATTATGATAATTATGTACGCTACCTTATGAACACCACGGCAGACTATGCTGCTTTCAATAGATCAAAAAAGTTTGCAACAGGACAATTGAATCTGTCTCATCAGGCCTTTCCTGAGACATATGGATTGGTACAGTGTACACCCGACATGTCTAATTCAGACTGTGCATCATGCTTGAATAGTCTAATTGAAGAGATTCTCAAGCAGTTTAGCGTGGAAGGCAAGGAGCGAGAATTCTTGGTGTGAGGTGTAACATACGCTATGAAATTTACTCGTTTTACAGCGGTGTATACTACGTAGAACTCACCATGCACGATGAACACGGAGCCAACGCCACGCATATGCATGCTAGTATTATAATTTAATTTGGCCCGTTGAAACAAACGCAAGGAAAAACAATTCAGTCAGTCAATTCGTCTCGTTAAAATAAAATGGTAGTTTTTTTCATAAGAAATGGTCTAAGCTTATGAGAAAACAGGGCTATTAATTGTCCTGAGGCCGAATAAGTAATTTTGTTGTTTCATTAACAATTAAGGATGTCAATGGCTACAATACAAATATTTTCTTACTCGTATCTTTTGAGAATTAATTTACTCATATTTTACACTTATCTGTTAAGAATTGACATTACCAAATTCTATCCTTATCTATTAAAATTATTAGATAACAAATCAATAGCATATGAGAATAATAAATAAATTTAATCTAATAATTAATTTTATTAAATTTTACAAATGAAACATCAAAACTCACCAACCTCTCTTGATGAGCACGTCACACTCTAGTTTTGTTTGAATTGTTTAATTAGAATTTAAACTAATTTGGTCTGAAATAAAATGCACCGAACCTCTTTAATACCTATTAATACGTAATAGCAATAAAGATTCCACATCCACATTAATAGCAAAACCTATACAAATTTTCATTCAACAAGACTATATATAACATATAGAACAAATAGTAAAATAAGAAATTACATTATTTTATTATAATATAAAATACCACACACAAAAAAACATGTATAAAATAAAAGCCCTTCAACTAATTATTTTCTATGAAATACTAAATTTTGAACATATTTGCTCTCGTATAATATATATCCATTCCAATCTATTTAATATATATAATTAATGAATATTGTTGAATAATTATTTTTTTCATTGATCTATTTTTATTGTTAAAATATGTTATTTTCTATAAAATGCTTTTTATTTTTCTCTTATAATATGTTTACGTTGTAATACACGAGCACAATACTATGTAATTACATAAAGTTGATTAAGCCAACAATTTCTTTAATTTATCATATTATTTATGTGCTCGTCCAAATTTTTTTCCTCATCTATTTTTAGAATGACAACAGAGAAGGTAACACAAATAAGTGATATTTTAAGAAATAAAAAAATCTTGAGAAAAGAAATTGATTGTTATTATTTTTTTTAAAAAGGACAATTTAACCAAGGTTTTGAAACTCGGAATCGGAATTTGAATCGGATTTTTGACCGCCGAGTCAGAATCAGATGAATCGGCCGGAATCGGATCGGTAACTCGGGTTTTTTTGGCAAAACCCTTGTTTTGTAGCCAAAAAATAGGAAAAAAATGATAAAAATAATTTGTAAAAAAACTATGTTAATTAAGAAAATATTCCACTCAAATTTTTATATTCCAAAATTTTAAATAAATATTAATCATGATAAATTTAAAATTTTTCACTCAAATAAAATTTTCACTAATTAATCCAATGATTGTTTAGAGCTTATATTATTAATTTAAAATATAAATTGAAAATTTTGAGATATAAATAATTTATGAAATTATATAAATAAAATGAAAATTTAAAATTAAAATAAAATGATTCGTGTAAAGAAATAAATAAATAGGTTTGTAATTAGTAGAATAAATATACAAGTTTTGTACGAATAATTATATATATAAATTGCAAATTTTATTTATTTAAAAATTATAAAGATGTGAGTTGATAATTACATGTATATATACATATATACTAATTGATATTGAATTATCCAGATTCTGAGAAAATGATAAGCTGAAATTGCATCTATTGAAACCTAGGGTTTGTTATGTAAATTAAGCTAAGTTTTGATTAAATTAGGTTTAATTAGGTTAGAAATGTCCAAAAGTTCAAGTTACTGCCCTAGTTATGTTTGTTCTACAGGTAATCAAGTGTTTGGAGCTTAACAAAGCAAAAAGTGCTGGAAATCAGAATATTGTAAGTTATTGTAAGTAACATTTCTATTATTTATAAAAATATTGGTTGCCATGCAACCAACCTTAAAAAAAAAAATTATCAACGCCACATATCTACATACATGTACAGTTTCTATTATATGTTTTGTTAAGGCAAATCATTAGGTGTTATATATATATTTTGCTCACATAAATTACTACTTTGATAGCTGCTATTGAGTGTTGCTATTGATAAGAATATTAAATGTAAATTCAAAACTCCACCGAAAGTTTGTGTCTTTATGTGAGTTTTATTTCAGAACAAATTGTTGACAAGAGAGGTGCTCATGAGAAGGGACTGCCACATAATGGACGGATGTGTAATGTGTGGGCTAAACATAGTCGAATCAAGTGTACATCTATTCTGGGAGTGTACCTACTCGACTACATTTTGGTGGGCACTAATGCAGTCACTGCAGATGTCCCTGCCGTTGCAGGTTATAGCTTCACACATCACCTTCTGGATAGCACATTCGCAGTCGCTGGACAAGATTCAAATAAGAGAATGGGACGTCGTCTGGGTGGCGGGACTTTGGGCTCTTTGGCGGGAAAGGAACAATAGGTTTTTCTCTCGAAAGACCAAAACTATCTGCATCCTTTTAGGCGAGACAATAAGAGATATTCAACAGTGGTTAACATATTGTTAGGGAGCAGAGAACCTTTGTAATTACTTTTGATTTTTTGTTTTCGTTATTACGGTCTTTTAGTACTGATGTAAATACTTTTCTTAATCAATGAAAAACCGTAGGATGGCATCTTGCCACCTTACTCTCAAAAAAAGAATATTAAATGTAGAAATGTAAATAAATATGACATCTATTATAATTTATTCGAAAATTTGTTCACTATATATATGAATTGATTATTTAAGACAAGAAGTTTACTCATTATGAATAAGGAAAAACAATTTTTTAATAACATGAAGGACAAAACTGTCTATAATTTTAAAAAGTTTAGATAGTGTTGATAATAAATAATGTATGTTGTTAATAAAAATTCCTGAAAAAACTAATAATTTTTTTTTAATATAGAAAGATGGAAGTCTAACATATCAATTTTTATTTAATTGTTCATAAGAGAAAACCATCTGGTTTCGAACTCATTTCCTCTCAGATTAAGAGAGGTGTACCTTTACTTTTAAACCAAATGCTAGTTCTTAAAAAAATTAATAAAACTGATTTTTGTTTATGCAGTTTTCCACCTACATATTAAGCATCATTTCTGCAATTTGCTTCACGATTTTTTACTATTAAACTAGCAATTTTGTACTATTTCTGTTTTGGAATTGTGCCTTTCTAGTATTTAAGTACGACTTTATTTTTTTATAATATCAGAATATATAATGCTAGAAATTAAAAAAAAAAAATGGATTTTGTTATTTTGTGTTATTTATAATTTTGGATTTGATCAAACCAAAAAGAAATAGATTGAAAGAAAAGATTTATTTGAAATATATAAAGTCCATAAAAGTTAATTCAGTAAAGTTTTTAGTGATATTTTATTTGTATCTTGCTTCTTTAAATGTAAGAAGGTAACAATATAATATTTATAAAAATTTCATCAACGTGGCATTAGAGTACTAAAATCATATTTAGTTAATATATAGTGTTAATAACTATGGTCATAGTGAATTATGAAAGTTAATTTTTTTTTTATTAAAGAGCTTCATTACATCTCCATTATGAAAGTTATTGCGAAAAGAAAGTGTTAATAGTGCCATTATCAGTGGTACTATTTTTTTCTAGTTAACAACATAACTAATTTCAGAGAATATATACATACAATATATAAATACATTTACAATTGCTTGTCATATTTTACCGTATTCTTCCGAGTGCAAACTGTGTCGTACGAAAGATTAAGTGGTTTTCGCAATACACATGCATTTGCTGCAATAATTATGTGGACTTTGTTTATTACAAAATGTGGCACCACGGGATTTAAATTTGGTTAGAATCTTCTAATTCTAGTTCTAGAGAGGGAATAATTAAGAATTACTCGGCCAACAGTACATACGAAGCAAATCTCCGAACCCTCTTCACTGACCTCAGGAAAAACGCCACCAATTCAGCCACCAATTTTGGTTTTGCCAAGAGCTCCGTCGGCAGTACTCCAAACCTGGTTTCAGGGCTAGTCCTCTGACGTGGTGATATATGTGAACTTCACGGCTTGCTCCTCTTGCCTCAATCAAGCCACTCAGGATATCCAAAATCTCTGCCCCTATTACAAAGAAGAAATTATTTATTACGATTTCTGCTTCCTACAGTATTCAAACCAAAACTTCCTTTCATCTCCCGACTACACTTCTAATAATCCAGCCATTTTGGCAAATACCTCAAACGTGGACGTGTCTGTTACCCGCTTCGACAATCTTGTCGACTCACTCATGAACTCTACAGCTGACTATGCTGCATTCAATGATTCAAACAACTTTGGGACTTCGCAAATGAATACGACTGATTCTTTCCCAGTGATAAGGGGACTAGTTTAGTGTACACCGCACACATCAGATGCAAATTGCAGGTTCTGCGTGCAATATCAGATGAGTCTGCTACCCCAATTTTTCAGTGGAAATTAAGCAAGGAGGCAGAATTCTCAATGTGTGGTGTAACATCCGATACGAGATTTATCAATTTTATAGTGGACCACCGCTGCGGACACTTAGAGCTCCGGCAGAGAATGCTCCTGCTCCAGCTCCAACTCTACCTCCTCCTCCTTCAGAAGGTATCAAAACCCAACTTCTCTAAGCACTTGAAAAGTAAAATGCATTAATAGTTAATTATATTAGCTGGTCAACTTTTTCCGTGAAACAAAAACAAAATTGCTTCTGTTCTGTTGCTTATGCTTAGAAAAGAAACAGGGCAACTGCTGAGCAGAGGGACCAATTATTTAAACATAGAGTCCGTTTTTGAGATTCGTGCAGATAGATTTATTATAGATACGGTAGGGGATGTGATCCGAATTCAGGCAGGTTACAGGTAGATGATTTGATTTGATTTGATTTGGTCCCTTATCATTAACTTGTCGTCTTTATATCTGGAAGCAAAAGTTATGGCTGCTGACTTGGAAGTTTGAATAGTCGCCTACTCACCTGCTCTGCTCATCGTTTGAATAGTCAACACCATTTTCTATACCTCCTTTAGTTATGCCACCTGTCGTATGTTTGCAGACTGTAACCTACCTCGGTTCTTCCTGCTCAGTTATGTGTAAATCGATCATAAATTATTGTTTGGTATATAACGAACTAAAATAAATAAATAAATTATAGAGAGAATTAATAAAATCGAGTGTTCAAGGAAGAAAACAAGTTAGATATTTGGTTGATGTGGCCATGTCCATGTAGGCGGCCTACCTCTGTGGAATGAGCGATCCTTTTAAGTGTTAATTAATAAATCCTTAATTTGGACCACTTACCTCACCATCTGTCTATTTCAAAGCAATACTAGACTATTAGTAGTCTACAATGATGTACACTATCAATCAATTAATCAATTAAATATTAATTGTGGAAAATCAAGACGGATGAAATAAATACTAAATCTGGAAGCCCAACTTTCAGGTAAGTAAGGCCTAAGTGCAAACTAACTATAAATAATAAGCTGGGCTGGAATATATATATATAATCTTCTATATTAATTATATAATGAGGAGGGATCGGATTACACCACTTTTTTGGTGACATTGTGTGACAATGTCCATTTTCGAAATTTCAAAATCCAAATAGTCGATCTAAACCGTTCAATATGATGAATATATTAAGAGTAACTTGGAAATCAAATTTTACATTTTTCTGAATTTTTTTACTATTTATTAAGTATTTAACAAAATCGCTATATTCAGACCGTTGAATTTTTGAACCCCTCTAAATAAACCCAAAAAAAATTCAGAAAAATGTAAAATTTGATCTGTAAGCACATTTTAACATATCTATCAAGTTAAACGGTTTGGATCGACTATTTGGACTTTGAAAATGGACGGTGTCATCCGATATCACCAAAAAATGGTGTCATTTGATCTCTCCTCTTATATAATAGCTCACACCAATCTATTTGAAATAAGTAACCATGGTTACTGGATATATAGTTAATATACCCTCTGCCTGTGGGTGCATGTTATAATGGGTACAATTATATATTATTAATTACCATCAGCTATATGAGCTAACTCACGAGTTAGCTAGTTGGATGCCTGGATCTCACCCACAAGTCTTGAATGAATAATATTACTTACGTTCCAGATAGTTATGCTGCACATATTCATTTCATAATTGTAATACTTACATCCCATTTGATATACTCAATTATTAATTGTCGTCAAAAACAAAAATTGTTCAAATCGAAAGGTGTTTTACTTTACATGTGTTTGTAAGCTCTCAAGTGTTTTATGCAGGCAAGAAGAAAACTTCAACTGGTACAATTCTGGCAATCACTATACCACTAATCCTAATTGCTTTTGTTGTAATCGCTGGTCTCTGTGTCTGCTTTATAAAGAGGAGAAAATCAGGACTTACAAAACCATTGCTTAGTAATAAGAAAATCAAATTTTATTTTATCGACTTAATTTGTAGCTAGTACTAAGTTTGGCTCATGCTGAATGATTTTGGTTTCAATGTACAGATGTGGGTAATCCCGAGGAGATCAAAAGTTCGGCACATGCTGAATGACTCTTTTTTCATATTCAAATCCAAAGGTGTTTTAGGCGTGTTTGCAAGTTCTGATGTGTTTTATGACCGCATTTTGCATTGCAAAGAGCAGTATAAGTGCTGGCCCCTTCTCAAGTGTGTTTAACAACAATGGAGGCAACAATGACAGGTCATCAGGCACATCTGTCCCGATGTCACCAAATGAGGTTTCAATTACTGAGATCGAACCGAAGTAGATTGTAAATGAAGGTTAGAAATGCTCTGGTGAATTTGAGGATAGTGAAAGTCAGAACAAGATCTAATCAATCAGCAACAGCAATTTAGTATGTTAATTCTTACTAAGCTTTGTAAAATTATAAGGTCGCTACGAGGGCACATTTTCCTTTTCTTTCATATTTTTTTCTCTTGTGCAATTGTAAGAAGTCATCTGGAACTGAGCCACTACTTCGATCAAGTACTTGAATAAATTTGCTTCAGAAATTTTAGTAGCTTAAAAGAGTTATACATGTTCAATATAAATTTTGCTCCGTTGGTCCTTTTTATGTCCTTTTTTTTTGTCTTGATTACTCATATATTCTTTAGACAATTCAGAAAAACTAAATCAATTTAGTGCTTAAAAAACAATAGGGAAACAATCAACTGATATAATAGCTAATGAAATACTTCTAACATGTAATCTTCCACTTTATCCCTTTCAAATACTACAATAATTTGACAATTAAACCAGCTTCCGAGGAGACCAAACTCAAGAAATACTTTTAACATGTAAAATAATACTACTTGTTATTTTTTATTATGTAAAATACTATTTTTTATTTTTTTTATTATGTAAGAGACTATTTTTGTTGTTTTTTTCTAGTACATGATTAGTTAATGAATATGAATCCAAGAAGCTAATTATATTGTATAATTAATTAATGAGGTTAAATCCAATAAGCTTAAAAAACTATTTGTTATTGTTCTCTAGCAGGGTTAAGGGTTCTTGTGGTTATGCCAGGTCTATGATGAATAAAATAAAGCTGGAACTTTGATACCTGTCAGAGTGTTCAGTATCTGATTTATGAAACTGGGTGTCCTTAGACCAAAAATGTCATTTTGGGTTTATTTCAGATAGAATTGCAATTTTACTTTTCTCTTTGCCAGACTCCTATTGTGTAAGTCATTTTTTATCAAATGGAAGGACTTTTCAGTCTATTTAAATAAACAAAAAAAAAATGTTGAGCTATTTGAACCTAATTCATTAGTAGGGGTGTCAGTGGCATCCTTTTATGGAAGGGCTAACATCTCTCTTATGCCCCCATGTGTTTGAAGAGGTTCTCAGCAATATGTTAAGAACAGTACCGATGTACACATTGATTGGTAGACTCATTCCATCCAAGATATGGATCCCGAAACATAGCTTTAATCTTCAAATGTCTATTAGATATGACACAAAAGAATCGATTATCTCCATTTACTTTCAACCGCAACTTTCTCATAAAAAAATCCAGTTTTATCCGCTTTCTTTCTCCACAATTCCAAAAGCCAATGGAAGCAATTGGTTTTCGGCATCGTACGCACATGCCATTAGCAACCTACCTTGGTACCGTCCCGACAATCACTGGTCTGAGAAATGATATTGCTGCAATACACGGTCCAATGGCCATGCCACTTCCTTGAAATGCCTATTATTTGAGTTATCAATCGGGGTCAATGTCACACAATATTTAGTTCCTGGATTGTTTATTTTTATGGCTTTCAATAGTGGAATAGGTTGTACGAGTTCTCCCAACTCTCAAACAGATTTGCAATAGCAAGCTCACAATCTCACCATAATTTGTTGTATTTGGGGGTTACCTTCTTGTGGGTTGCTTTAACAACATCCCAGACATGAGCTATACTTGCGCACACATTCCTTCTAATGGTGTCATCAATTGCAAGGGCAATCATCTCTGCTGTAATCTTTGAGAAAAAGATGCCACAATTCCTAAAATCATTTCGAACGATTGCTGGTTTGTTACCGGTACTAATTGATAGTCACGTTGGCCATCGGTAGACATTAAATTTGACTTGGATTTCCATATTTTCTTCACTAACATTATACCCAACCAGTTTATAAATCTCATTTTGGAGATAATCAAAGCTATGATTTTGGAGATAATCAAAGCTATGATTCACGATTAGCGGTAATGAGCATTTAGCCCGGGTACTGTAAAAGACACTGTCACCGTTGTATTTGATTTTCCCTCCAACACAAATTTTCACACAGATGGTTGTCATTTTTTGTTTTTGTTGGTATGGATAATAAACTACAATCTAAAAGATAATAACATATAAGAAATTGAAAAATTAAATAAATGAGAAAAGTCACTGAATTATAAACCATTTTGGAATTTTCTAAAATATTCTAAATATTTTGGAATTTTCTAAATTATTCTAAATTATTTTGGAATTTTCTAAATTATTTTAAACAATTTTGGAATTTCTAAATTATTCGGACAATATTCTAAATCATTTAAAATAAACTAATTAATTATATTCTAAATTAAAATTAAAATTACAAAAAAATAAAATATCTGAATCAAAGAGTCGATCGATTAGACAGTCAGATCTCCGAATGGTTTTGTTAGAAGGGGCCAAGGGAAAGTGATGTGGAGTCTGTAGCGCGCTTGGAGGATTTATAATAAGCCTCTGATCCGAAACCTAATTTTTTTTTTTTGCAATATTGGGACAAGAAATTGCAAAAAAAAAAAAATTGCAGTATTGGAAAAAAACTGCAAGAAAAAAAAAATTGCGGTCCGGAGTTGCCACAATTTTTTTTGTGATTTCTTATCCTGTGAACCGCAAAAAAAATTTGCGGCAACTCTATCAAAAATTGTAATAAATTTTTGCGGTTTGGATAGATTTCGAATTCTTGCAGAAATGTGGTTAGTTTTTTAAATTTTATATATTTTTTGAATATTAATAAAAATTTCGGAATGTTATGCATATCTTATGTTATCCAGCTGTTTATCAAAATACACTTCAGAAGATATAACATAATTAGGAAAAAAAAAAGTTAAAAAGAAATGAAAAAGTATTTGATCTTTTAATGACCGCGCGTCAAAGACAAAACATTAAATAAAAAAAAAAACTCCGTCTATGTCGCGAGTATAAAACGGCAGTGCTGGAGATGATGGATTGATTTTTGACCGAGTGAAGAGCAGACTCCCATTAGTCAATTATGGAGTGTCATATTTGGCAGGAAAAGGGCAAACCAAACTCCATAAATGACCCTCCTTCCCACCCCGGCAGTCTGCAGATTAGCATTCACTCAAAATCCACACAATTATAATTTCAATTCCCACCATGAAATTACCTCACCTTATCCTTCCACTCGTCCCCATCCTCTTCTTCTTCTTCTTCTTCCTTCTCTTTGTCTCTCCTGCAGCTGAGGCTGCCGATGCTTTGTATCAAAACTGTGGTAAAACCGGCAATTACACGACCAACAGCACATACGAATCAAATCTCCAAACCCTCTTCACTGACCTCACGAAAAGTTCCACCAATTCTACCACAAATTTTGGTTTTGCCAAGAGCTCCGTCGGCAGTACTCCTAACCTGGTTTCAGGGTTAGTCCTCTGTCGAGGCGATGTCAACTCTTCGGCTTGCTCCTCTTGCCTCAATCAAGCCACTCAAGATATCCAAAATATCTGCCCCTATGACAAAGAGGCAACTATTTATTACGATTACTGCCTCCTACGGTATTCAAATCAAAACTTCCTTTCATCCACTGACAATTCCAATACGCTCATTATGTACAATACCCAAAACGTGAGCGTGTCCTTTACCCTCTTTGATAATCGCGTTGATTATCTCATGAACTCCACAGCCAACTATGCGGCATTCAATGATTCAAAGAAGTTTGGGACGTCACAGATGAATTCCACTGATTCTTTTCCAGTGATAATGGGACTAGTTCAGTGTACACCAGACATGTCAGGCACAGACTGCAACTCGTGCTTACAAAATCTGATCAATCCGATGCCCAAATATTTCATTGGAAAGCAAGGAGGGAGAGTTCTTGGTGTGAGGTGTAACATTCGGTACGAGATTTATTCATTCTATAGTGGGGCGGCGCTGCTAACAGTTAGAGCTCCAGCAGCTCCAGCTCTGGCTCCGGCTCCGGCTCAAAGTCTACCACCTCGAGTAACAAACCCTCCTTCGGAAGGTATCAAAATCACTTCTAATCTAATTAAGCATTTATGATTCCTTGATCTTTGCTCTTTTAGTTGTAGGTCGGGTGAATTTCAACTATATATTTTGTTGAAAAGTAAAAACTTCATTGAATAGTTAATTATATCAATATGTGACCCATTACCGTTAGAAAAGAAACGAATTAATAGTGTGAATCGGATCCTAATTCCGAAGTACACGTACGTATTGACATATACGGTATATTATTATTAGCCCGTCAACTCTTTTCCTTGAAAAATTCCCCCAAAAAAAATTGTTTGTGAACAGAGGCAGAGGTAGATAGATGATTCATTCCATTTTGGTCCTCTAACATTAATTGTGCGTACACTTGCCATTTAGCACAGGTCTCTAACAGTAATTGCTGGAAGAAAACGTTATGACTGATGACATGGCAATTTGAATAGTCATCACTCGCTCATTCGTTAGTCAACTAGTTATGCCATGCCACCTGTCGTATGTTTGCTGACTGAACCTCTGTTCTTCCTGATAAGTTTGGTGTAAATCATAAATTATTGTTTCGTATATAACAAACTTAAATATAATTATAGAGAGAATTAATAAAAAGGATTGTTCAAAGAAAGAAATTAAACTAGTTGTTTAGTGACAGCAACTCCAACTCCAAGCGAAGGTAATTAGATATTTGGTTGGTTGATGTAGCCATGTGGAATGAGTGATCCTCTTTGAGTGTTAATAAATCCTTTGGGCCTCCTTACTGTCACAATCTGAGAGACAGCCTTCCAAGTAAGACTGTTACTGTTAGTAGTCAAACAATGCCCCAATCAATCAATCAATCAATCAATATGTAGAAGAAGATGAAGACACGTGAAACAAATACACTATTTAGGGAGTAGACTGTAAGCCCAACTTTCAGGTAAGGCCCAAGTGCAAACTAACAACAAATAATAATCTGTAATAATCTTTCAAATTATATGATAGCTCACAGCTATGTGTTTTTAATAAGCATGGTTGCTATATATGGATACCCAGATAGGACTAGTGTTTAGAAAAAGAAAAAAGAAAAAGAAAAAGAGTTTTGAACCAGCCATACCGGGCATGAGCTAACTCACGAATTTAGCTAGCTGGATCGATCGCACCCACAAGTTTTTTACAAGCAAATACAATTATACAATTAGATGATTAAAGTTAATTATGAACTCATACGTTCCTAATTCAGTCTGCTGTCCTTGTTCAGTCAATTATTTTGGTACTTGACAATATATATGTTCTAGTGTTTTTAACTATTTGAACGTACGTACGATCGATTTCAAAATGTCTTGTTAAGATATCTTAAAAAATATTCAAAATATCTTAAAATATGGTTGTTAAACGATTTTGGAAATTGGAATAGAAAAAAGAAAGTTGGATGCAATGTGGTATACCGTAGCCGATAATCGGCAACCAGTCAATAGGGACAGAAGTCTTTCTCTCATAAAGGAAACTACCAAAAGGCGTTGGTGCCCTTCTACCTAAATTTTGGCGAGGAAATTTGCTGTTATTCTTTAGAAAAAAAAAAATATGTTTTTTTCTCATCCAACCATTGATCTTCATCTAAATTCGTGCATGAAAAAACTGGACGGTTGAATGAGGGAAAACAGGAACCTGATCTTCAATTTGGTCCCTCAAACGCGTGATATCCATCTAGCTTTGAATCGTTGCATCAGTGGGCTGTGGATGACATGGGCTGCAGTATTTTATAGCTTTCAAAATGGTTTCTAGGAAATTACCATTTCTTGCATAATACTATTTAAAATCATTGTTTAAACCTTGTTCAAAATTCAAATTGGCACGTTGTATAGCATGTCATATCAGGATAGTGTGAGTTGATTGAGTGTATTTTATGCCCGTCTTGAATGAATAATATTACTTGTTTAAGATAGTGCTGATGTATATATTCATTTCGTAATTGCAATACAACCATTTCATATATATTACATTATAGTTGTAAAAAAATATTCAAATCCAAAGGTGTTTTAGGCGTGTTTGCAAGTTCTGATGTGTTTTATGCAGGCAAGAAGAAAACTTCAACTGGTACAATTCTGGCAATCACTATACCACAGGTCCTAATTGCTTTTGCTGTAATCGCTGGTCTCTGCGTTTGCTTTATAAAGAGGAGAAAATCAGGACTTACAAAACCATTGCTGAGTAATAAGAAAATCAAATTTTATTTTATCGACTTAATTTGTAGCTAGTACTAAGTTCGGCACATGCTGAATGATTTTGGTTTCAATGTACAGATGTGGGTAATCCCGAGGAGATCAAAAGTGTCGAGTCATTGCTTCTTGATCTCTCTGTATTAAGAGTTGCGACAATTGATTTTACAGAGGAAAACAAACTTGGTGAAGGTGGATTTGGAGCTGTATATAAGGTAGGAATATACTCAAATTGACTTCATTACTAATTATCAAGACATTTATGGTATGTAATTGCATTTTATTTCTTCTATTAGGGTGTATTGCCTGATGGGCGGGAAATAGCAGTAAAGAGGCTCTCTCAAAGTTCCAGCCAGGGAATGGACGAATTGAAAAATGAGCTACTTTTGGTAGCAAAGCTTCAACACAAAAATCTTGTTAGACTTCTTGGTGTTTGCTTGGAGAGCCAAGAGAAATTGCTTGTTTATGAATATGTAGATAACAAAAGCCTTGATCAAATCCTTTTTGGTAATAGTTTTTTCTCTCTATAAGAAAAAATTGTGTTTCAATTAAATTGTTGATTCCTAATAATCTGAAGTACTGTTTGGTGAATTTTCAGTTTTTGCTTAGGTTTGACCCAATGAGTATGGTATTAGCCCTGACAAAAATAGTTAAACATAGTTTGGCTTTAATTATTTGGAAATGCGGGCATATAGTCTATAAATTGTAGATAGCTATATATATATATATATATATATATATATATATATATATATATTTATGTATAGTAGTTGAAAATATTGGAAAAATTACATTACTAGTCCTAAATAAGGTCCTCGTTATCTGCTTTTGTAGATTCTGAGAAGCGGCACCTACTAGACTGGGGAAAAAGATACAAGATCGTTTGTGGAATTGCAAGAGGGCTGTTATATCTACATGAGGATTCTCAACTAAGAATTATTCACCGAGATCTGAAGGCAAGCAATATCTTGCTCGATACAGACATGAACCCAAAGATATCGGACTTTGGTCTGGCTAGACTCTTTGGAGGAGACCAAACTCAAGAGATCACAAATCGAGTTGTAGGAACATTGTAAGAACTCAATTATATTACAAGTACTGTACAGGTATATATTGCAGTAATATAATTGTTGAATTACCATAATAAAACTGACGTTGATATACATAATTTGTTGTAGTGGATATATGGCCCCAGAGTATGCAATGCGGGGCCACTTCTCGATCAAGTCAGACGTTTTCAGTTATGGTGTTTTAGTTTTAGAGATTATAACTGGAAAGAAGAACAGCGGTACCTTTGAGAATGATGAGACGGAAGATCTCTTGAGCTTTGTAAGTAGGAGAACTGATCCTCTGTATCTATTATTCTATAATCAACAAAGGAACTGTATACTAACAAAACTGAAATTACCATAACATATATAGGTATGGCAGCACTGGACCAATGGTACCATTACAGTAGTAGCAGATCCATCTTTAGGTCAGCACTATTCGAGAAGTGAATTGTTGAGATGCACACAGATTGCGTTGTTGTGTGTCCAGGACAACCCGGCAAATAGACCATCTATGTCAACTGTGGCCGTGATGCTTAGTAGCGAAACAGTGTCTCTCGAGACTCCGTCTAAGCCCGCATTTTGCATTGCAAAGAGCAGCATACGTGCTGGCTCATTCTCAAGTGGATTTATTAACATTGGAGGCAACACTGACAGGTCCTCAACCAAGTCTGTCCCAATGTCACCAAACGAGGTTTCAATTACTGATATTGAACCCCGGTAAATTGGAAATTAAGGTTAGAAAGCTGTGGTGGATTTGAGGACAGTAAAAGTCAACAAGGTCTTCTTAATGAGTAGAAGAGATAGTATATATTAATTCTTACCATTAAGGTTTTGAAAAATAAGGACGGTCTAGGGCACATTTTTTTTTCTTAAATAGTTTTTTCTCATACACAATTATAAGAAGTTATCAGGAACTGAGCCACTATTTCGATAAAGTACTTCAATATATTTGCTTGTGAGATTTTTTTAGCTTACAAAAGTTATACATGAGAGATGCTGGAAGTATATCCAATTCGCGGTCCTTACCATGGTTCTGAAACATCTTATTCCGACTGTATTCTCTTGTTCACAGTGATCCGACTTTTGGTAGCACTCGGTCAACTCGGAGCAGAACTCATATTCTTCAGAAAATTCAGAAAAATAAAATCAACTCAGTACTTAAAACAATATAGTGAAACAGTTGAAGAGATATATAGAAATAATACCACAAAGTTATGCATCTTACACTAAACATTCAAGAAACAGTATTGAAGAAAGAGGAATTTCATTCTATTCAATTGCGTTTACATTTACAAAGAGCTGTGTCTTATATAGAGAGAGTAACACGCGTACTGTTAAACCAGTGCATGAACTTCCCAATTTTCAATGTAGCGAGTCAAAGATATTGCGATAGTTAAATTTTTTGAAATTTTGAATTGAACTTGCCAGCATTAATTCCTAGCAGCACCATACTTTTTATAATCACTTACAATACAAAATTTCCTAAATGAAATTCCGTAACTTGAATTTATTCTCAGAGTCAAGCTCAGTCAAGGGTCAGAAACCATCAGGTCCACAAAACGTGCAGGGTCAAGTGTTGGATGGTATAACCGTCTTGGGAACCTCTTACCTTATTTATTTTGAAATCCACAATGACTTGTACATGTTAGCAATGCTTTATCATTTTTCTTTCTTAAACTAAACGATGCATTGTAACATGACCAGAACTTGGATTACCATTGATTTTTTCAATTCGTAACAATAAAAAACTACTTATTGCCGTATTTGACCTTAATTTGCAAATAAACTTCTTGGAAACTGAATCATGCATCTCGTTTCTTCATTGAACTGGTATGTACCTTCAACCCTTGTATCTTTGACCAGTAATAGGCCTGGAAGCTGTTCATCTCAACCTTCATACTTTTCACTTGAGAGGCCTTGATTCTTACCTTTCATAAGTATTTTATTTCTGTTTCCCCTTCACATGATCTACTTCCTTTCTTCTTTCTTATTATTTAGTTCTTTTTCCTTTTGTGTTTGTTGCCTGATAACTAAGTCTGATATGTGTATCTATGAAGGTATTGAGATCTGCTTCAGAAAATGTGTTTGTACCGCTTACAGTGGGCAATGGTATTAGAGACTTCACTGTTACTAATGGCGGGATTATTTTTCTTTTCTCATTTGTGTTATATTTCTGGTTAGTTGCTATCCTCATGAAATTCTGATTTTTGTTAAAGTACTTCTCATAGGCTATCCTCATTGGTATGTTTAATAAAGTGAGACATATTATTATGGTGCTAATACCCTTTAGTTAAAATTCTTTGGAACAGAGCCATGCTCGAGCTGGACCAAATTTTGGAGGCTAATCAAATAAAATTTGGAACTTTGAAAGCACTGCCGTCTTCCTTCGTTGTTTTTCTTTTGATCTATTTGATGTGGGCATGGCTACTCCAAGTATGCAACTATTCACTTTAATTATAACAAAATTTCATTTTGACCACCTTCTGTGCTCCTTTGAATTTGTTAATAAAATCAAGTCACATAATGCTAAGGTAAAGCAGCAGAGGGAAAGGGGGAGAATAGCAAAGCGCCAGAGGCAACTCTTGCCGAATGAATGTGTTGTTTATATTGTGAATATGTTATGTATTATGTACATTTTGTTATAGTTTTCTTTTTGTGAATCAAAATGTTATGTTGTTTATATTGTGTTGTTTTTTGTTTATGTTGTCCATATTATTTGTATGATATTTTGTTTAATGTCAATGAATGTCGTATGTTAATATATATGGCTAGCAAAAATATGGAGGCTAGCCCTGATACAAACAGAACCATGCCAAAAATTTTATGCCAACACTGATTGTTTTTAAAAACAGTCAGTGTAAGCACCCTTCATCGACTGTTTTTAAAAACAGTCAGTGCAGGCATCCTACACCGACTGTTTTTTAACAGTCCATGTAGGGTAACCTTCACTGGCACTGGCTTTACTGACGCCGCTATAACAGTCGGTGTAGGGGTATTTGAAGAGTCGGTGAAGGGTTTTTTTGTACTATTGTTAGGATAAGTTGAAAGGTTTAACCCGTCTTATCAATTTTAATTTTTCGGTTTGGTTGAAAACCGAACTGTTTGAACACCCCTAGCTGCACCTTATGATAAAGTGCCCCAATATTTCTTTTGATACTATTTTAGTGAAACATATATTGGTGGGCAGTTCAATCTAGTACAGTGAATTAAATCAACTATGTTAATTTACTTATATTAGTTTGTTTTAGAGTCTCTAATATAGGCAATACCAAACCTAGAGGTTGTTATCAACTTTTTTTGAAAAGAAAAGTGGCCTTTGAAAGAGAGGCTAGAAATTGCAATAAGATTTGAGACAAATGAACTAAAGTGCCTCTTGGCTCTTGTGGGTATCATGTGATGCTTGTTTTACTAATACAAATCAAGTTCTTAATACTATATTTAACAAAAAAAAATGTATCCAACAAATCAGTTAATACAAAAACATTATAATAGAAAATTGAATCAGAAGCAATTAACAAATAATTCATGGTAAATAAAATAGTGCATAAAATATATTTTAAATTCCATGTATACCCTTTAAAATAAAGAGACCGTATAGTATATTAGTATCCCCAAAATTTAAGAATATTTCCACTTAAATAGATTTTGAAATCCATAATTATCCCTTAAACTAAATGAGAAATCAACTAGAAAATTCATAGAGCCCCGTACCAAAAACGAGCCGGAACCATTATTTATCCGGCCTACCACACAATGGTACGCAAATCGCGCGTCTCTTAACTCTTGGACCCACACGCAATTACACGCAAAGGAGCGATTTTGAGATTGTGGGGTCCACATGTCAATGACTGCACACACGCACACGGGATATCAGTCCGTTCCACTGGAAACTTGGATACTTTTTTCTCTACTTTTGAGATTGAAATATGGGCTTTATACTTGGGGTTAATCTCGGCCCGTTAAGCATTTATATTACGGTCCAATCATTTAATCTCGAACCGGGCTCCAACAAATACAAGAATTTTAATCCCTTGTGTCTTCTCTCTGCCATTCTCGATGTCTGAATCCTCTGAGGTAACAGAATATGTGAGTTTAGATCGGGACCGTGCAATCAGAATCTGGGCCAATCCGGCCCAAGGTACAATGAAAGGGAACCTTTAATATTCGTACGAAATCAGATTGGACAGTGCAGATCTAAACTAAAATTTTCTGTTACATCAGGTGCTATGTATTTCGGATCCCGCCTCTTCTTCCCTCCAATCGACGCTCAAACCATCTAAAATTTTCAGATAAAACGAGGAGAGAGAGAGAGAAAGAGAGGGGAAACAAGAAGAGAGAAAGAGGGTAGGGAAAAAGAGGGGAAAATGCCAATAGAGATGCCGAAGGGGTTACCTTTCTCGGTGGACACGTGGAGTCCTGCGTCAGATGAGAAGAGGCACCATTTTTTGACACATGCGCACCGGGACCACATCGCTGGGATCGGGGCCCACTTCTCATACCCCGTTTATGGTACACGTCTAACCATGTCTCTTGTTCTACACTATTTCCCTCAGGTGTACTATATTTTAAACTTCTTTGGTGCTTTTACTCGTAGAGAATTAAAGATTTTCGTTAAGGGGCATAAATTTATGTTCTACTGGTGCGCATCTGTTTAAGTGGCATAAATTGAAGTTATTAAATTTACCAGTAGAGAATTAAAGATTAATGAATATACACAATTTGGTGCTCTACTGGTGTGCATCAAAGAACAATCACACAACAGAAATGAATTCCTTCTAAAACGTATAACTTAAATTGATGTTATTATTTGCTTTTACCCACTTTTACATTTTGAATTAAAGATTTCTACTCCCAATTTAAGTTAACGTTTTAGAAGGAATTCATTTTTTAATTTTGTACTTAAGAGTTGAAGCTGAATAAAAGACAAAAGCTGCATTATCATATTGATTAAGGACCATATTGAACATGTTAAAATGTTTGTGTACCAAATTGCACACCGCCTCAAGGAACAAAGTGGATTTGACTTTTCATGTTTCTTGTTTATAAATTGCACTTTGTCATGGTGTTTATTGACAGTATTTTTCACCTTCTGTGATGATATTTTCAAGCTTGACAAGTCAATATTTGTGGAAATTGAGATTGGGAGGAGAATTATTGTAAAAGATCCTGAAGGTGATTTTAAGGTCACTGCATATGATGCGAATCACTGTCCTGGTATTGATATTTCCTCTTTTATATTGTAATAATTTTCATTAGTTATCCTTCTTTTAATTTTGTTCTATACATTTTTTGCTGTTGTAATTTCAGGGGCACTGATGTTCTTGTTCGAGGGTACATTTGGGAATTTACTTCATACAGGGGATTGTAGGCTGACAAAAGATGTTGTAAAAAACTTGCCTACAAAATATATTTACAACAAAAAGGATATTGAGAATTTATCTCAGCTTGACTATGTATTTCTTGATTGCACTTTTGGCCGGTGCTCCTTACAAAACCCGTCCAAACAATCTTCCATCCAACAGGTTCTTAGTATCGATTTATTTTCTTATTTAGATTTTTCCTGGGTAATAATTTCTTAACTACCTTGTTGATGGAATTTTGCAAATTACCCCCAGCTTATTCAGCATAGTAAATGCCAAAATTTCTTCTATTTTGCAATTAGGACTTGCTATTTTCGCTCGCACATTTTCATTCAGACTCAAAATTTCGAGGAGTGTAAACTATAAAGGAAAACACATAATCCATTAATTGTTGGCAATTTTCAAACCTAATAATTTTGAGATGTATAGTCCGTACCCAAGTTAAGCAGTTCTGGAGTTCAGTTTTACTGAATTTAGTCATGTTTGAAGTTAAATTACTTTTCAACCACATTAATTGCAGGTGAAAAATTGCATTAGAATGCATCCGAATGCACAGGTGGTGTATCTTGCATGCGACCTTCTTGGCCAACAAGATGTATTAATGGAAGTTTCTAAAGAATTTCAGTCCAAGATCTATGTTGACCAGATCAATGAACCTGATTGTTTTCATGTAATCTCAAATATTGCACCAGATATCATCACAAATGACTCCTCTACTCGATTCCATGTAAGTTATAAGTACCTACTATGGACTGTACATACTGATATGAGCAAAAGAAAAATTGGGGTTTTAGTACTAAAATCTCTTATTTATTTTTAAATTTTTTTTCAGGTAATTGGATTTCCTAAACTAAATGAGAAGGTAACTAGAAAGTTCATAGAGGCATGCACCAAAAACGAGCCGGAACCATTATTTATCCGGCCTACCACACAATGGTATGCAAATTACGAGGATGCAGAGATTCTGAGCTTAACAGAAGCAGTTAAGGATGAAGTTGGTATATGGCACGTATGTTACTCCATGCACTCCTCTAGACACGAGCTCGAGTGGGCCCTGTGCCATCTCAAACCCACAAGTGGGTTGTATCAACAACCCCACCTTGTTTGGCCATGGACCTAGCCTACGTAAAAAAACACTGCTTCAAAACCCGTCTCGAGGCAGATGACCCTGTTTGGAAGCTGTTCAAGCTGTCTTCCCCAGTAAAAAGTGTTACAAATGCTGGTACAAAAATCGGTAGGTCTGAGGAGGTAAAATGCAAAGTAGTTTCATGTTCAGTAGTTGAGGATTTTAACCATGATCGAAAAAGAAAAATTCCTTCGCCTTTGAAGGAGCAGGAGTTAACACTATTTGGAAGGGCTAGGTTGGGATTGGAAGAGACTCGAATGTGGGAAAATGAGGAAGCCGAGGGTGAAAATGGTAAAACTGAGGGTGTCGTTGTAACCATGAAAAAGGATTTGAAACTGGAGATTGTATCAGTTGAACCTTTCATTGAACAATCCAGTGGTGTACCAGAAAACATGAGTGTAAAGGATAATGAAGAAGAGCAGGTTAATCATGAGAAAATGGAGATGACCTTAAATGGAGATAAAAATGGAGGGGACAACAGGATGGGTATGAAGGAAAGCTTGAAACAATTGTACAGAAGCAGGAATGTGCCAGTGCCTCGCCCTCTTCCATCACTAGTAGAGTTAATGCGTTCAACTAAGAGGGTTAGGTTGGTTTTGGATCTAGTTAAAGAAGTATAACTTGGAATATTCTGTATTTTGTTAAAAGATTTGTCCATGGTGGATGATCTCATCGTATACTAGTTTTTGTGTTGTTTTCTTCTAATTGCTTAAAATAGTCTAGGTTGCTTGAAATATAGTATAATATAAAATTTTGAATGAATGGAAATAAATCGCCATATATTATTTATTAAAGATTGATTTTTTTGGGTAAAGAGACAGCTCACCGTGTTAATTGTTAACTTCGGAAACAAACAATTTCATTAATTGGTGTAAGAGACATCAATATGATTGAATTAAATCAGTACAGCTGGATAAAACTGACCATAAAAAATATTTTACCAAATACGAATAATCCTCATGGAAAGATTTATACCTTTTTTGAGTTTGCAATATATAAATTATGAAAGTAATATAATATGGGGAGGTTGACTAATATCAAATCTATTGTTTCTGAGGTTCCATACAACTAAGTCGTTTATTAATTTTCAAAGTCCAAAAAATTGATCCAAACAGGTAGATGTAATCTTTATATTAAAATGTGCTTGGGAGCCAAATTTTATATTTTTCTGATTTTTTTTACTATTTATTAAGCCACTTTGAAAACCATTGATCCAACAATGACTTCTGGTTTTACTGTTTTGTTAAGCCACCATTGGATTAGCGGTTTTCAATTTGGCTTAATAAATAGTAAAACAATTCAGAAAAATGTAAAATTTGGTTTCCAAGCACATTTTAATATAAATAACACATCTAATGGTTTGGATCGACTTTTTAGACTTTGAAAAATAAAAAATGACTTAATTGCACGGAACCTCAGAAACAATCGATTTGATATTAACCAACCTCATAATATGAGTTGAGGTTGTATTATTTGTACGAGAGAGCGAGAGATGAACACAATTAAAAATAAGTTATGATAACAATTAATTTAAATCGTTTAAACTTATTTATTTTATGAGTGTTTTGCTTACATGCAAAAATTATTTTTTTGAACTATTTTAGTATCTAGCCAAGCGATTAAAAATATTGACAAATGAGTGCATTAAAATTAATTTATAAACTTCCAAATTTGATTGTATGACTTGATATTAAATAAATTCGAAAAATTATAAATTTGACTTATAAACACACAACTAATGAAATAGATCAGTTTGAATTTACAGTTTGAAGTTGATTTGATATATTTTAAAGTTGGTGTTATATATGCTTAACTGATACTGATGTCATACAAGTCGAATTCATTAGAAATAGATAAAATTTGTTTGAGAAAGAAGGAATGGGAGTTTAGAGGTCACAGATGATATTGTTTAAATTAAGTTGGTGATACGACTTTTGTACGGTTTATGTTGTTTTTCCTTCTCATTGCAACTTTTTTCTTTCTTTTTATCATGGTTTTGATTTTTTTTTTCAGTCTTAATTAGTTTGAACGGCATGTAAATATGGTGGTATCCGTTGATATATGAGATTAATTTAAAAATGCTGATAATTACAAAAAAAAACATATATATATTACTACACGTCGTATACATATAATAAAAATAAGTTTCTACAATATATGTGGGACGATATTTGATAAATATAAAATATATTAAAATTACATGAAACCAGTACACAATCAATTTATGAGAGCACATTTGAGTAAAATATTATTATTGCTAAGAATTTTGTGCAAAAACATAAATTGACAGATGCATGAGTTTGTCTCAAATTTGAATACAATGTCATCAATGATAAGTTTATATTTGCACTCTCATACTAAAATAAATGATATTTTACATTAATTTAGAGCAAAATGAATTATTACTTGCAAGCAAATACCTGTGGTGCTGCCAGGGGGTATAATATATCATCCCTAAACATTCTTTATATTAAAAAAATGTTATAAATATCGTTAAAAAGTGAGAAGAGGAAAGAAACCAAACAGGAAAAAGGAGCATGCATGACCTGCTTTTCTTTTCTTCATTTCTACACACCCCCTTCAATGGGCTAATTCAATTTCTTACTTGAAAGCAGATTGAAAAGGACCAGACAACACCGGAGCCACCAGTATTGCTATTTGCTCCAGGTGCATAAACCAAATTAAAGAACAACGTTGAGGGAGACAAATATGGAGAACCAATATGAGTTTTTTCAAGATATAAGAAAAACATGAACGTTATTGACTATCACAGTCAGAATTAACTATAAATCTCCATATTTACACTTAGTGGACGTGATTGTTAATCAAGTTCAGTGATTTACTTTTTTTTTTAGTTAATTAATAAGTGCGGTAATAAGTTTATCGCTAATTTTGGCCGTGATAGTCTATAACATCTAGAGTACGTTATAAAATATCACATTTTCCCTATATCTCGAAAAAACTTAGATTCATTGTCCATTATCGATATTTATTTAATTAATTTCCTATTAATAAAATTTTCGGTAAGATCCACTACTGCATTTTATTGAGGGTATCCTTGCATCATTATAATTTGCACACAATACTTGCAAAAGATTTATGAAATGAATTAATAAAAATGGTAGAATAATCACATGATGTTCAATTACATAACTCAAATTATACCCCCCATGCCCGTTCTAATTCCATATCACAAGGAAAAAAAAAGACAGTAACCAAACTGAATCACTGTACTTGCTTCGTTACAATAATAAATACTTAGCATTTTTTCATAAAATTGAAAATTAAATTTCGATCGTACTGTGATATTCTCGGAACAGAGTTAAGCCTTTAATTTTAAGAGACAAGGTCATTACAGCTGGTTTAAAATATGGGCTACATGCAACAATATTCTTCAACGATTTAGCATCTCACCGACTTGGTCCCACACTGCACTAAAAAAGTGAAAGTTACAAAAGTTACCATACATAATCCATTAAAAATCAAACACTGAGACTTGTTGCATCCTAAAGCAACTTCTCTTCCATTCCTCATAATGTGCTTCGAAATTGCCTTCCATCTCAATTTTAATTGTATCAAAGACTAAACTTTCTATCAAAAGCTACCTTCTGATCATTTCCACATAACGCTCATAGAAATTTTCTTTCTTCCACCTCATTAATTCCTTGTAGCTCTTCAGTTTGCATATCAAAGTTTGCAAAAGTTCATCCTCAAATCCACAATTACCTTGAGAAAAATTAAACAGATTTGAAGAGTAATACCTGTAGCAATGGCTGAAGTTGTTGCTTCTAGTCTTGTAAGGCTGGTTTGTGATAAGATGGGGACCAAATTAATAAAAGAGTATGGTCTCCTCACTGGTGCTAACAAGGATTTAAAAAAGCTCGAAGGCACCATCAAGGCGATACAAGATGTACTAGTTGATGCTGAGGGGAGGCATGAGAAGGGAACGGCGCTGAAAGGGTGGCTGAAGAAGCTAAAAAATGTGGCTTTCGAAATAGATGATTTGCTCGACGACGCAGCCTTAGAGGCTCAGAAATCAGAAAACAAGAATATACCTGGCTTAAAGGGAAAGGTAAACAAGCTCTCATTGATTCCACACTCAATTAAGTCCAGATCTGATTTTGCCCACAAGGCAAAGAAAATTATGAAAAAATTAGATGAGATCGCTGCAGAGAGATCCAAATTCCATTTGCAAGAAAAGATAACAACAGAGGGTAATGGGGAGGATAGCATGGTGAGGGAATCTAGTTCATTTGTGATCGAGTCCGAGGTCTACGGCAGAGAGGGAGACAAGGAAAAAATAATTGATTTCGTAATTAATACGGGTAATACAAACAATATAGGGGTCATGGCAATTGTCGGCATGGGAGGCCTCGGAAAGACCACGATCAGCCAATTAGTTTACAACAATGAGAGAGTGCAGAAACATTTTGAAGAATTGATATGGGTTAGTGTCAACGATAACTTTGATATTAAAAGAATTACCAATTCCATATTGGGTTTAATAACAGAGATTAACTCTGGTTCAAATCTAGAGTTACTGTAACACAAGTTTAAAGAACGGCTAGGAGGCCGAAGATTTTTTCTTGTGCTAGATGATGTGTGGAATGAGAATAGTGAAAAATGGGATCGATTGAGAGCTTTGTTAACAATCGGTGCACAGGGGAGTAAAGTCCTAGTAACAACTAGAAGCACCCAAGTCGCTTCCATAATGGGTACGGTATCACCATACATCTTAACCGGCCTATCGGAGGAGGATTGCTGGTTATTGTTTGAGAAAAGGGCATTTACACTAGGAAACAACGATGCTAATTCAGAATTGGTGACTATAGGAAGGCAGATAGTGAGAAAATGTGGTGGAGTGCCTTTAGCAACAAAAGTTTTAGGAAGTTTGATGAGATTTAAGAGAAGGGAAAGGGAGTGGCTAGCAATTAGGGATAATGGTATCTTGAACATAACTAATGTAGAGGATGAAATTCTTCCTTCTTTAAGGTTGAGTTACATTTGTTTACCGCCTCATCTAAAATCGTGCTTCACATATTGTGCCTTGTTCCCAAAGAATGAAACCATAGATACTCATGTGTTGATCCAACTTTGGATTGCAGAAGGTTTTATTCAGCCTAGGGGAAATAGAGCAGAATTAGAAGATGTTGGTATGGAGTATGTCGAGGAATTGTTGTCTAGATCCCTTTTTCAAGTTCAGGAATTAGCATATGATGGTCAAACAGTATGCCATGTTAAGATGCATGACTTGATTCATGATTTGGCTAACTATGAAGCCGGTGAAGAATGCTCAATTGTCGATCCCAATGGAATAACAAACATCACAGAAAACACACGATACTTATCTTTCGTTTGTAAGAATGGTCTCGTATGTGATACTTTCAAATCCTCAGAATTAATTCCCTCAAATCTAAGAACCTTATATCTAGTCCCATCAGATATTTTTAGAATGAAAAAGCAAGAGCCGCAAAAGGATTTCCTGAATTATGTATGCTCTAATTTCATACTCCTAAGAGCACTTTCTCTTCATTATTACCCTATAAAAGAATTTCCCACCTCTTTGAGAAAATTTACACACTTAAGGTATCTTGACCTGTCACATACTGATTTAGAAACATTACCTTCAGATATTGGCCACCTCCAGAATTTAATAACTCTAGATTTGGGGCATTGTTTTTCTCTCGAAAATTTACCGGACTCAATTGGAGAACTTTGCAACCTAATAATACTAAATTTTAATTGTTGCACGATGCTCCGCTCTTTGTCTGATTCTATCGGTCAACTTAGGTGTTTACAAGAATTAAATCTTACTTATTGCCCGATTGAAAGTTTGCCTGAGTCTATTGTTAAGCTCACAAATCTGAAGTCGCTCCGACTTAAATCTTGTGACTCTCTGCATGAACTCCCGAGCAAAATAAGGGAGATGAGAAGCCTCATCCATCTTGATTTAGATACATTCCTCGAGTGCTTACCTTGTGGGATTGGAGATCTTTGTCATCTCCGTACTATGCCAATCTTTGTGCCAGGTGGCAAGACCAAATGTAGCTTGACAGAGTTGGGTAAACTTGATCTCAAGGGGAAGCTAGAAATAAAAAACTTAGAAAATGTGCAAACGCAGCAAGAGGCGGAAGAGGCTAAACTGATTCTTAAAAATGATTTGCGGGATCTAAAGCTATCATGGAATTTATGTGCTTGCACAAACCTTGATGAAAATATTAGTAGTGATTCAGAGGAAGAAGAGACAAGCATGTATGAGTATTTTGAACTTATGAAAAAACTAGAATACAATATTGATATTGCACAAGTTGAGCAAATACTTGAAAGCTTGCAACCACCAAATATGCTTTCCAATTTAGAGATTGAATGTTATCTAGGCAAAATACTCCCAAAGTGGCTGATGAACTCGCAACTACCAAATCTGGTTCATCTGACACTACAATTTTGTTTGAAGTGTGAAACCCTTCCAGAATTCCAGAAGCTTAGATCCCTTAAAACACTTAAACTCATTGGTCTCATGGAAGTTCGGAGTCTAAATTCTATCGGACAAGCTCCTTCTTTGGAGGTCCTAAAGCTTTACTACCTACCTTTGATTAAGTGTTTGGATTCTGAGTTCTACGGTGGTGATCCAGCATTCACACAATTAGTTGACCTAGAACTGGGCGGCATGTCGGAGCTAGAAGAGTGGTCTGACGTGGCCGCTGGGCAAGAACTTTTACCGCGCCTCTACAAGCTCTCGATAATACTGTGCCCAAAACTAAAGAATTTGCCGTCGACCTTTTGCACAGTTGGAATACTTGAGATGTCTGTTGATGACCAGTTGCTCCTAGCTTCTCTCAGTTCAGGGGGGTTTCCCAATCTCAAGGAAATGAATTTATCAGGTACCAATGAAGATACACCTGTGCCTGAGGTAATTGAGGAGCGCCTTGAGGCCCTTGAGCGCTGATCAATGAGCACATGGTAAGGCTAAAGGACTGACAGTTGTTGGTCGGATCTGATTTGTTCTGCAGGTTCATGTTTATTTATTGATTTGTTTGGTTCAAGAGTCCCTGGTAAGGGAGAGGGATTGTCGTGGGATCTCATAAAAAATCGGATTAAAGGGTCATCAAATTAATGGAGCTTTCTAAAACGAATTTGATTTATTCAAAATCAAACCTGCTAGTTGATTAAACCCACACCATCTTTCAATTTTTCACCTCTTCTCGGCTCTCGCCGTGTCACCTGGTCCCACTCGCACAACTCCACTGGCTCTCTTTCACGCACGGTCGTAACTCCACATCGGCTTTCTCTCTCTCACTTGCAAAGGTACATGCCTCGCAACCTAGAAATCAGTCTGTTTCTTATGCTTATCTATCCTTTCTCTATTCAATCTGATATTGCTATGTTTTCCTTTGTGTTTAATCTGAAGATCGATGGCGTGTGAAGCGAACAACTACTGTTGATATAGGATGTGCAGGTGGCGCCAACTGGCAAATTTGCATGCATATCTATTATGGTGCCAGTACTTTATACTTTTATACACTGAATTGAACTGGTATGGTAAATTACCACTGGTACCAGTCCTTTATACTCTGAATTGAACTATTACTGTCATTTTCCTAGTACTTTTAGGAGCTTTATCTTTAGGGCTGTTTTGAAAAAAATCAACGTATCTATTGTTATTCTTGTATTTTTCCAATCAGGAAAATTCCCAATAAATAGAGACTAATATATATTTTTTAAAATTAAGTATTCTAGTACTTTTTTTGGTAGAATATGAGTTTTTCAGTATTGTTGTACGAACCATATGCTTTTTCTGTAAAAAAATATATATATATTTTTTTTCATAATGTTTTTTTGTAAAATTTCAATAGCATTTTCTTATGCCATCATTCCTGGTTTAACCACAGGTATCAGAGAAATAGTGCTTAAGGATGCCAAACAAGTGAAAAATTTGTCCTTTATTATTACTTGGCATCAATTCCCATGCTTGGAATCTATGTCCAGGTTTGTTTTCCAAGTATTTGAGAGATAGCATTTCCATCTTTATCATGTTGTATTTCGAATGTAAATTGCCATGCTTGGGATCTCTAATGATTTGAACCAAAGTGCTATATTGGTTTGGTACAAGCTAGAACCACAACCCCCTGAATATTAATTTATTTATTGATTTTATTTGTAAAACAGGGCTACCAAAGTGCATGGAGTGATACTTTTTCATGAGACCTTGCTACCTTTCTTCAATAAAAGTGTTTTATGAGGTATCTTTTTTACCTCATCATGTCTTTTATTTGTAAAAAAAGATAACAATTTTATTTGATGAAGTTATACTTTTTCATGAGACCTTGCTAACTTTCTTCAATAAAAGTGTTATCTTTTTTGTTATTAATATTACTTGGTCATTTTATTTGTCTCTTTTTTTATTGTGGTTGGTGCAGTAACAGAATATCCTCCATGGATGATGATGCCAATTTTTTGTCGTGAGCGGGAACAACCGAAGCATTTCCAGTCAACAAAAATCATGTCAGTTTAAGTTGTGATGGTTGCGATTTGCTTTGTTGTGTGGAGAGAGAGATACAAGCGGATTTTCAGAGAAGAGAACACTAATGAGGAGATGCTTGCAAAAGAAATTTGTGATGAATACATTGTTGTTTTTAGACAGCTGAGAGGATCCAGACTTATAATGAAGAATGAAAGGCAGGGGGACCTGTACAAGCTGCTGCATGAATTACATTTCTTATTATTTTACTAAAAACTCCCTTTAATTTCTGTATTCATGTTTTCATGATTTCATGTTTTACTTTACCTAATTTGCTGTTTTGACAAACCTTTGTAAAAAAATTGAAATCTCTAGTGTCAGTTTAATGAAACTTAAGGCGTGAGCTTCATTTTTCTCTTAAAAAAAAAAAAAAAAAAGGTTGTGATGGTTATTCTTTAAGCCTGTCTTTTATGAGTGAGGCTATGATACTTTACAATGCGTAGATCGTTTCTTTGTTGAATTCATGTCTCTATCTTTAAAGTTTAAATAATCGATCCAAACAGCTCAACAATATTATAATGTGAAAATATACTTGGAGAACAAATTTTAAATTTAAAAAAAAAATTGTACTATTTTTTTTGGTGGCTAGAAAATCACTACAGTCGGATGGTCTAGAATTTTTAAATCAAGTGATTTTCTAATTGTAATATAGTAAAAAAAAATTCAAAAAATATTAATTTTCTAATTGTCTAACCCTAATTACGACTCTCAAAACAGCGCTCCACACTCTTTATCTTTTCTGTTCTACCGCGGGCTCAGATTCTTAAAATGCGCATTTCAAGAACCCAGCAGGTTGCTGCTATTAAAAACGTAAATGTGAAAGATAACAGATCTAAAACATTTGAAGTTAGGAAGTGAAGAATTGAAACAGCTCAAGAAATACTCCAAACTAGTACAAATCCAAAGCATCAAGATAACTTATTTTTGGCATTTTTTTTATTTTTATAACTTCACTTTCTAAACCAACCCGGATTAATTTGATATCTTTATTCGAAATTACTTCATATACTTTGCCACAGTCAAACATCACTATAAACATTGCTATTTCAGAGTGGTTTGATTCTACTTACCCATTAACATCCCTTTGTAATACTCAATGTAAAGATCTAATAATAAGGGCACAGTTCAAACATTGAAAAGGCTAAGAAAAAACATTATACTTTCTTTGTTCAATACCAATATATTTTCATACCAATGCACAACTATTTGTCTATTATAATGCTTTTACACAAAAAATTATCAATCACTCACACGTGATAGGATGTGAGTGTTGAGCAAAAAACTATCAATCACTCACACCTGATAGGATGTGAGTATTGAACAAAAAAGTAGCTCTTAAAAGTTGTAATCCTTCAAATCATCCCTACCACTCCCAAATTGCATCTCAGTCAAGCACTCCTCTTGTGAAAGTGGCGGGAGATTCCTAGTCTTCCTAGCCATGTTATGCTTGTGCCAATCAGTTTTTGAATGCTCCCTGAACTGCTTCGCATCTCCAAAAGAGACATTGCAAGATGTACACAGTTTCTGCTTCACGCCTTGTTCTTCACCCTTGCTAGTACTAGAGATTTGATGCCTCCCCATTTTCTCACCTAACTGAGCTACAGATTCTGTGTTAAAAGGCTCGGGATCTTTTGTGAAGGTTGAGGGGTAATCTTCGGCATTATCATTAGTTTCTACTTGTGTGTCACCCTCTGTATGTGCAGATATTGCGAGTATTTCTAATCTACCCTGCATTTTTCTCACTAATGCATCACACTCACGGAAAAGACTTGGTTCAATCTCACACACCTACACAGGTTAAAAATATATATATAAGGACACTAAGCTGTTGTCTTCCACTGCAAATTTCAGTAATATATATGGGTACATGATAGAACTTACAACAGATGGTTCACTGCCGGATTCACCCCTTGAAGAAATGGCAGTACCCTCCCAAGAGCTGATCTGGTCAAGAAGAGAAGGGAAGCTTTCTTGGGGGACAATAAGCCGGAGTCTCATAGGGGCCCTCTTTATAGGGAAGTGCTTCTCCAACTCCTTTATCAAATCCAATGCCTACACAATAAAACAATGAAGTAACAACATTAACAAAATTATTTTATTTCATAAATATTGGAGACTTTAGCGAGATATACCTGATAATTTACTGTCCTTGGAAAATGCAACCAACATTTTTTAGTTTCAGTTCTTTGCAAAAATCAAGTAAAGAATCACAGTAATTCAACCCAAATTTCTTGGTAATAATTCATAGTTTCATACCAACTGGAGATTAGTTTGTGAGTCTAATGTTTGGTTCTGTTGGAACAATCCCAAAAATTGTCGGGAACTGATAGAAAATATTAAAAACATTTTACAAACATGTTAAATAAGCAGTTCCTTTAAAAATATACATTTGATAATTGATAGTAATGATGTTGAAACCTGTTTCTTGGACGAAGTATTGGGGTCGACAGCAAAGTGAATTTCATGCATGAGTCGCTCAATCATGGTTATGGTATAAGGTCGATTTGTCTCAGGATTGATCGTCTTTTCCATAACAATTGTTGCTATATCTCTAAACTGACTAGACAGTACTGATTCTCTCTCTTTCCCTGCCACCTGTAGCTCCCCTTTCTCCAATATCTGATTTCATCCCATCAAAAGTGTTAAAAACAATAAAATATGATTAAGCTTAATGGAATTACTAGAGTAACTTCATGTCTGCTCTGTAAAACACCAAATATAAAGTTCAGTCGAAATAAAAGTCGAAATAAAGAGAGATCAGATGTGTCCTTCAAGAAATGGTAACAAATACTTCAGAATAACCCCTCTGGATGTAAATTGCGACCAGAGACATGAAACTAGCTCATATAAAAGAAGAAGGAACAGAAGAAGAGCACTTGCCTCCAAGCATATCTTGGTCTGATCATCAGTTCCAAAAGCCTTGATCAAATCCTTGGATTTAGCAAGAATCCCCTTGGAAACATTGGTATAGACAGTGTGGGACTGTAACACCTCGTCTATGTCTTTCTCCCTTCAATCAATACATAAAGAGCAAGATTCAATCAGTGAGACCGGACAACTGGAGAAACAAGAAGAATGATAACGAAGGACAAAAAAGAGAGGGGTAAAGAGGGAATTACACTTTGGAGCGCCATGAGAGCACCTTGTTCTTGTAGCAAGCGATCTCGAAGCGCAATCCGCTCTTCTTCAGGCGAACCACCGCCACGTTCGTCAGCCTCTTTTGCCCCACGGGCTGCACCAGCGCGTTGTACGACGCCATCTCTCTCTCTCTCTCTCACTCTCTCTAGGGTTTTGTTGGAGTTCTTTCTGGAAAGGTACAGAAGATGACAAATTGATCGAACTAATCGTTTGATGAAGTCGGATCCCTTCAGGTACTGACCTCGTAAGATTAAACCCAAACCGTTTGCTATATCTTGGCACGAATCTTAAAGCGAGCAGTGCATCTAACCAGGTTCGTTTCTTTCAATTCATATAATCTGAGTTAACTCATATTTTGAATTTAGATCTGGAGCGTTCGATCTTCTTAAGAACCATTATTAAAGGCTGTGATTCTGTGAATTCACCTCGGACGGCCCAGATCTAAACTCAAAATTTGAGTTACACGGATGAACGGACTCGTTTTTTTACCCGGATCGGCTGGAGTGCTATCCTCTGAGATATCTCAACTTTTACCTGACCGACGTGTCCGGTGCCTATTCGGGGGTGATGTAGGGCTCAGTATTATGTGTGCTTTGAGATTCGTGCAAACGTATTTAAACGGTTGGGATTTCCATAAAGTCACGCAAAGTTTGAGATATCTCAGAGGATACGAATTCGCTCGGCTGCAGCCTAATTGTACGCGGTCAGGTAAACCAGACGATTGAGCCCAACGGGCTTGATTCTGGTGCAATATGCGGCCCGAATAAAGAAAAGGAGAATTATGGGTTGCAGCTGGACTAACTAGGCTTCAAATTTGATACAGATCTCCAAGACGAGTTGTGCGGATTGTCGCAGGAATTGTTTTGTAAACATATAATGGAAAACTAAAAAAGTTCGATGTTAGTCATCGCTTTAGAATTTTTTTTAACTGAAATATAGAACAATTATTAAGAAAAAAAGATGGTGAAATAGTAGGTTCAAAATACTATCTAAAATAAAATACTAAGGGTACGTTTCGATGAAACAAAGAATAGAGTAAGAATAGAGCTAATCTCAAATTTAAAAATAGTAGTTAATTCAAATTTTTGGTTGAATTAGTAAATAGTGAGCTAACTCATATAAGACAAACAAAGAATAGTATGTTAGTGTTATTTTTGTTCTATCCAAACGTCAAATAGCTTAAAAGAATAGTATTATTCTCGGATTAGTGCTATTCTTGTTCCATCCAAACGCACCCTAAGTGTGTTTAACAATTCATGATGGAATAACATCAGAAAAATACATAAAAAATCTCTTTCTCACTTTCTTGAAATCTTGACAGCGGCTGTCAAGTTTCTCTCTCCTCTAGTATAAAATAAATCAACTATTAACCTGCTCTTAAAAAATATTGAACAAAAACAAAACAAAAAAACAAAGTCAAATTATATATATTATCACAAACAATATGGTGTTGATGGTGAATTGGTGACTCATTAGGGTTAGTCTAATTAACCAGCGCTTTTAATTTTGCTAATACATGTTCCCACGTGGATAGGGGACCACATAAGATCTAATTAATAATTGTATGCAACTGATACCAGAAAAATTAAATGTAAAACAGTAGTCCAATTAAGCCCCCTTTCCAAGCTATCTCCACCAATCAATCAACCTAACGTGACAACTAGTTGTGCAGAAACAAAAAAAAACATTTTTTTTTTTTTGATCTTCATTATTCTTACTTTTTAATACACCATGCATGTAAGTCTAGCCACTTCATCCAAATGTAGTAAAATATTACTTCAATCTCCACTTATTTTTCTAGGAGCATAATAATTGTTCCTCGAATAAATTCTCCGAGCGCGTCTTGTAAGTATTTAATGTTTAACTTTCATTTTCAGTATCTATATTCAAGCTTTTAAAGTTTTGTTTATAATATTTTAAAATTCTATTCGCAAACATTTAAATCTCTATCTACAAGCATCTAAATTCTAAATCTGTATAGTTTTATTTTCTAACTACTTTTGTATTAAAACCAAAAAAGAAAATATTCATTTCACCAACTATTTTTTTTTTCCTTTGATTATTCCCATCAATTTTTTCAATAATCTGTGATGAATTTTGTAAATATAAAAATTACAAACGTTTTTTACTTGATTTTCTTTTTTAAATGAGATCAATGAAGAACTACTCTATTTTCTCTTTCAAATGAGGTTTAAATGCCTGTGAGTAGCATTTTAAAATGTTGTAAATAAAATTTTAAAAGCTCAAATATAAATGCTGAAATGAAAGTTAAACAAAATTAGAAAAAAAAATCTGTTAAACTAGTTGAAAAACGCGCTTGAATATGATTGCTTGGAGAACCATAACATTTCTCTCTTTTTTAAATATATGATCTAAGATCAACTTTATCCAAATAAAACCTTTCTTCAACTCAAACAAACCAATTAAAAGGGAAGGATCAAATTACTATTTATTGTGATTAATTATATTCTATGAAATATTAAACATGATTGATCTTAATTTTAGAATAAATTAAATAAACATGCGATTATTGTAATTTATGATGGTGAATATGTTAGTGTAAATTTTTGAAGATAAAATAAAATATGTAATTTTGTAGTTTTTAAAAGATATACCTAAAATTTTCCATTTTTCAATATATGACCGAAGATAAATTAAATCAAAATGAAATTTTAAATGATGTATTCTTACATTGGTCTTTTTTTTTAAAATGTTGCTACTAGAAATTCCCAAACTTTATCCAAATAAAACTTTTCTCAAAGTCATACTGACCAATTAAATTAAATGATTTGAGTAGGAATAAAAAAATGTATTTTAAAATACTGTCTTCTTGCATTGGTTGTCTCAATTTTTTTAATTGTTGCTACCTATGAATTCCCACTAAATACTATTTTTAATTGCCACTCTCACAAGCTTTTTTTTTTTTTAATATATGATCTAAATAAACCTTATCCAAATAAAACCTTTCCTGAACTCAGACTGAACCAATTCAATGATTTGGGTAGGAAAAAAAAAATTCATTTTAAAATGATGTATTCCTGCATTGGTTGTTTCATTTTTTTTTTAATTGTTGCTACCAAGAAATTCCCACAGAAAACTATTTTTAATCACCATTCACAAGTTGTTTTTAATATATGACCTAAATAAACCTTATCCAAATAAAACCTTTCCTGAACTCAGACTCTGAACCAATTAAATGATTAGGTTAGCTAAAAGAAAATTATTTTTTTAAATATTATCTTCTTGCATTGGTTGTCTCAAAAAAAAAATTGTTGCTACTTAGAAATTCCCACAAAATACTATTTTAATCACCATTCACAGGTTTTTTTTTTTTTAAATATGAATTAAATAAACTCTATCCAGATAAAATCTTTCCTGAACTCGGACTGAAACAATTAATATCGCTAACTCAGAAGGTCCACAATTCCGCTAACCTATCATTTTTACGAAATAGCAGAATAGAGCAAATTCTCCGCTATTCTTATTTCCTATCTGTCATTTAGATGGTAATATTCTGAGAGCAATCAAACGCACTCTTAATGATTTGGGTAGGAAATAAAAAAAAAAAATGAAATTTGAAATGATGTCTTCTTACATTGGTTGCTTCAAATTATTTTTTATAATTGTTGCTACCTAGAAATTCCCACTTGAATAAATGTTAGGCATATCTATGGCCCCTGAACCGCTCTTAAACCTAAAAATGCTGTCCTTTTTGGAACATGTTTAGTGGTTCGGCCAGAAGCCTCAAATGCTCACGCGCTCCTAAACCATTCTTTATTATTTATTTATGGGAAAATTTCACGTATACCCCTCAAAAACTTCAAAATTATACATTTCTCCCTCTAAAGTTTGAAATTGCATATTTATTTCTCTAAACTTCAAATACTCACAAATTTACCCATATTCTAAATTTATAAAGTACCCATTTTCTCCTTTATTAAAAGCATATAAAGCCCATCAAACTCAAATTTGAATATGAACATTTTTTCTACCGTTCAAACTGCTTTTAAATATGCGTGCGCAAGATCAGCACGAATCTTGATGCGAACATGCACTTATATTGAAGCGACGTGCATAGATCTTAATGCGATGCGCACCAATCAATATTGCTTTAAGATTCGTGCATGCTATATCAGCACGAATATTGAAGCACTATGCACAGATCTTAATGCAATGCACGCGGATTGAACGGTAGAGAAACCCTTTATATTTAAATTTGAGTTTGATGGGCTTTATATGCTTTTAATAAAGGGTAAAATGATTATTTTAAAATTTTAGAATGAGTTTTAATAGAAAATACAATAAAATTGATAAATTTGTGAGTTTTTTAAGTTTAGACGGGGGGAATATTTTTAAAGTTTTTGAGGGGTATACGTGAAATTCCCCCTTATTTATTTATTGAGGCTATGGTATTATGTACAGTTCATATTAAAGATTAATATTTTTAATTTTAAAATTTAAGTAATTGATCAAGTGATTTACTATATTTTTATTATATTTTTAAAATTGATTTACTATAATTTTCCTAAATTATTAGACAAAAATTTATATTTTTAGTTAGATAAAAAATATTACTTTTGAATGGTATACAATATTCATATCAAGTGATTTTTTATATATTTAAAAAAGTTAAAAATTAAAAAATGTAAAAGTTGATGTTTAAATATATTTTCATATAGAAATCATGTTAAACGGTTCAAATAGATTGTTTGAACTTTAAAAATAGATAAATTGATCCATAGTATAGACCATTATGAACTACGAATAGTACCAGAGCCTCACTCTTATTTATTTATCATGTCTAGTTGTTATTTAAAATTAAGAAGAACTTAATCTCTTAATTTAAATTAACACAACTTAAGTTATTTTTTAAGTAAAAGTTGAAGGTAAAATCACCCAACTATCTAATATTTACAAAGAATTTTTATTTAAGTAAAAATTTATTCTAAATTAAATGTTATTTTTTCGAAGTTTATACTTGAAGAAATAATCCTAATTTGTGAATAATTTGGATCTGAATTTATATACCTGAATTGATTGTTTAGAGTCGGGTCAGGGGTAGAACATAAGCTTAGCTGGGGGTGTTAAGCCATCCCTACTTTTCAAAATTTCATTATCAAGTATCTACATATGGAAATTTGGAAATTTTGAGAGAGTTAATCAACTAGTTTTCCTACTAATTTGTTTCTTTTATACATATTAGCATCCCTCAACTTTACATAGTCCCCTTTATACTCAAATTCTGATTCCGCCCCTGAGTCAGGTGGAATATGAATTACGCATCTTAGGCAAGATTGCACATTGCACCAACAATAAAATAATGTTAATGCACCATAAATTACATAATGTTTGAATAATTAGTAATTGATTAGGATGTGGATAGATGATATCCATCATAACCAAGATGCATTATTGTTTGATAGAGACATCATATATAGAGACTTGGCCAATGTAAACCACTTGCCCTTTTATTAATCCAAAATTAGGTCACTGGTTAAGAGATATTGGACAAATACCAAATAAAGTCGAAATAAGAAATTTATTGAAATTAATACAAGTCTACTTGATTAGTTGCTTTACCTTTTACTTCTTTTTTGAATTAAATTCATTTTTTGAGTGTATTATATTTGAAGGAAGAAATCAAAGAACATGTGAATTCCAAGTTTGACTTCTGAGTTCTAACCTAATTTGGAAATTCTTTTTATTATATATAATTTATATATAATTAAAGTAAAATGTTATAGTACTGTAAAATTGATCCCATTCTTAATTATATGAAAGTTTTATATAATTGATAAATTGATTCTCATGCACAATTGACTTTTCTTGTTTGAAAATTTGACTCTGTCTCTGTTTAAATTATTAGTTTTAAATGCTACATATTAAAAAAAGGGGAAAATTCTATTTAAATCAATAGTTAAATAGCATTTATTGTGTCATAGCGGAACGATTAAAAAAATAACACTATGTCCATATAACGTCATTGAAGCGCTAAATACGTTATAGTGGCGTTGCCAATATAGTATGCTATTTAGAACTCTGATTTATAAATATAATTGTAATTTTTTTAGTGTATTATATTTGAAGGACAAGTGAATTTTAAGTTTGACTTCTTACCTAACTTGGAAGTTATTTGTGCAATACACCTCCGTACACATTTTATGAAATTATAGATTATTCTTGTCTTATTCAAGAAAACATCAATTCAACCCAAGAAAAAAAGTCAACCTTGGTTTGGCCAGGTCAGCACATGTGGGCCCACACCAAAGGTTGATTTTTTTTTTTATTCAAATTTTTTTCTTCCGCAGTTTACAAAAATTGGAAACTTCCGTTTCTTCTTAATTTTTATTTTCTAATTCTTCATAGAAAATCAAAATATAAGAAGTTTAGAAATGGAGAAAGAAATACATGAAAAAATAAAAATAAATAAAGCAACTCCAACTACGGAATAATTTGATCGAATTATTCTCCATTATTATCAATGGGAGATATATGATAACATTTTTCAGAAAGAAAAAAAAAATCGTAAGAGTCAAATATGCAAGGTAGTTGAAATATTAAGTGTTATTTTGTTTTATAGAAGAAAAAAAAATCAAAATTTGTACTGTTAATTACTTTTTTAAAGTTAAATAAATTGGTCGGTTGAATTACGTGAATAAAATTTTAATCGACTTTCGAGCGAACTTGTAACATTTTCTTAACAAAATATTATGAAATGATTTATTTACGGCATTATGTTTTTTTTCCAGTTACTCTTTGAAAAAACCCATCTAACTAAAAGGTTAATAATATTCTTTTTAAATAAAAGAATAAGAGCATCTACATCCAGCAACTCAAATGAGTTTTTAAGTAACGGTTAATCATTTTTTAGAAATTAAGGTCTCTAAAGTTTGTAATTCTTACATTCCTGAAATTAATTTTAGAGTTTCTATTAAGCCATGTCAGCAAATTTTTTTTAAAAAATAGAAATAATTTGAACCAATTATTTGTCCATACTCAATATAGAGTTTATAACCATTTTCTTAATAAAAAACTTTACTGCATAGTTTTTTTCTTTTTTAAAAGCTGATAGGAAAATTGCATAGTTTTTAAATAGAAAACTCTCCACATCTTTAAAATTGAATTAAAAAATTTCATATCATATTAGAAACTATAATAATACAATGAGAAGGGATCCAATTACATCTTTTTTTGTGACATCAAATTACACTCTCGATTTTTAAAGTTTTCAAAGTCCAAATAATCGATCCAAACCGTTCAACATAATGGATATATTAAAATGTGCTTGCAGATCAAATTTTACATTTTTTGGATTTCTTTTTTACTATTTATTAAGTATTTAACAAAATCATTATATTCATACCATTGAATTTTTGTACCCATCTTAATAAATAGTAAAAAGTTTCCAAAAAAATATAAAATTCGATCATCATCGCATTTTAACATATCTATTATGTTGAACGGTTTGAATCAACTATTTAGACTTTAAAAATATATATTGTAATCCAGTGTCACCAAAAAAAGATGTAATTGAAGGAATCAGCTTGGGTCCGTTGGCCATCGAACTTAAATTGGTTCCAACGGGTTCTCTCACCGTCAGATCTGCTTTAGGATTCGTACCTGCAATTTCGCGTCTGCTTTAAAATCAATACACACAAATTCTAAAGCAGATCTGACGGTGAAAGAACATGTTGAAACCACTTTGAATCCGATAGCTATCGAACCCAAGCTGATTCCGTAATTGAATCCTTCCTCTAATACAATTCATAAGCACAAGAATTCTGACATAACTGGAATTGCCTCATCCATATATTCTTATGCGTTATTAGACGAGGCATTTTTTTAAGTCTGTTCGCACGACTCCCAATAATTTTATTTTCTTATTTTGTTTCAAGAAATTTATTATTTACATTTTGTTGATCAAGTTTCATATTAACATGATTATAATTTTCAACATTAAAATCACGCCAAGTGTCCATTATGTAATAGTAAGCAAACATTTAAAAATTGCTCCTAATGAACTATCAACATATATAATTTAAATTAGAGTGAGTCTATGGTACTATGCATATCACGGGTTGTTACCGTGCTACGGCTCTATATTTGAGTTTTTAAATCCTAACTGTCGATTTGAACCGTTCATCTTGTTTTCCATATTAATATGTATTTGGAGACCAAATTTTACATTTTTTGAAATTTTTTTACTATTTTTTTAGAAATTTAGAAAATCACTTGATCTGAAAATTCTGGATCATCCAAAAACAATGATTTTCAATAAATCTAAAAAAATAGTAAATTTTTTTTAAAAAATGTAAAATTTGGTCTCCAAACACATATTAATATGGAGAACAAGATGAACGGTTCGGATCGACCGTTAGGATTTGAAAACTCGAATATAGAGCCGTAGCACAATGCCAAATCGTAATATGCATAGTACCATAGACTCACTCTTTAAATTATCATATACAACTTATGTATATATGTATTCAGATTGAATTTAATTTTATGAAATGTAACTGTAAAAACAAAAATTATAAATTATAAAATTAAGAGAAGAGTTCAAATGTATTTTTTTTTTTACATCAAACATGCCTTTATTTTTAAAATTTTAGTACCTCAAATATTAAAATAAAACAGTTAGATGTAATATTTTTTTATTTTCTCTATACATAAGATAAAAAGATTATGACAATTCAACTTTGATTGAACTGTTATATATATATATTTTTTTTTTTTGTAAAACTACACTGATGTCCTCTAAAATTAAATAATTCTCTACTCATATTATTATTTTTCCTTAGAGTCCGTTCGGCAAGCTATTGAAAAAGAGCAATAGTGAGGAAAAGTGGAATTTAGAATAAGTTTCAATTCCTCACTATTTCGGTCATGTTCAGTTAATGATAGAAGAGTAAAATAGTAGAAGAGCATAGATAAACAAGCTAAATCTATCTCTTGAAAAAAAAAAACTAATTTCTCTATTTTACCTTTCCTATGGAATAAGGAATTCGCTCATAAAAAAATAGAGGGATCAAAATGCAAAAAGCAGAAGTTTGACAGGAAAAGTTCAAACTCAATTTCATTATTCTCAATTTTTCAATTTCATTCACTTTTTCTCTCATTCAACGAGAATAAAACATCTTTTATATTTTATTTTTCTATTCCACTCTTACTGAAGAGGCCCTTCAAGAATTTGAACGACTTTAGACTGAATTGGATCAGATCGATCTAATTAGGAATATAACAAAAAGGGTTAACCCTCAATTTTTTAGGCTACGTGGCAATTAAAATGCGTGTAAATGGGTCTTAACTCTTAAGATTTGAGATGATGTGACATGCCAAACAAGATGTGTGTGATATATAACGAAAAAGAAGTTGGAATATCTAGATGCTATCTTAAATTCATGCTGAAGATTAAATACTAAATATGAATAAATTATTTATATTACTGTACTATCCACAGTGTTATTACGTTAAGGTACGTTGATTTAATATCATGTTAAATATCATTCGAATTAAAAAGTAAAATGTAGATGTGTTCTTCAAATTTTACCGTTAAAAATTTTAATTTGTTGACAAAACACAAAGCAGACATCAAATTAGTCCAATTTTAATACACACTATTTTTGAAAGTAAAAATAAAGAATGCATCTATAAATTTAATTTTCCATCTTGAACAAAACATTTTAATAAAATCTACATTAGAACTATCCTTTTCATATTAAATGGAATCATCAACTGCAGTCATTTTCCAACTAAAATATAAGATTTCAAGGTCATGGATCTCTCCAGTTCTGTTCAAAATGGAGAGAAAAATATATTTGAGAAATATCAAATGTAGTCTCCATTGACCAGCCGTCCAAAGCGATTGGTGCGCTGGTGGCATTGAGCCAAACTATTTCCCCATAACCCCCTCCATTTTCCTCAATTTATTTTCTAACCCTCAAGTCCGTTTGCTTAAGCTGTCGCCTCGGTCTCGGTCTCGCCTTCTTCTCCTCAAAATATCTCTCTCCGTGTCTCTCTCTCGCTCTCTCTCTGAGCTGAATGGGTTCGAGGTATGCTTCACTTCAAGCTCTCTTAACAGCTTATCTCAGATTATCAATTGTTCTCTCTAATTATGAAATTGAAGAGGGATAATACTGCGCATCTGGTTTATTCTTGCAACTTTTCTTCTTCTTCTTCTTTGCTGTAATCAGGAGCTGGTTTAGCCATTTATCTTTTTCAAATTATTGGGGCTACTGTCTGTAAGAGTTCTACGGTTAATTAGAAGTTTTGGCCTGATTTTTTTTATGTTTTTACCAAAATATCGAAGTAATGGAGATGATTGTTGGCAGTTAGTTGGGTAAAAATTGAAATTTATGAGAAAATGTATCTCAAAAAGTGTGAAATTAACATTCAGAAGGCTTTGACTTTACTTATCAATGACACCACATTCCTGTTTTACAGGAAATTACTTCAAGGCCTCTGTTTCTAGATGCTAGTTCTTGCTTAAAATGAATATGTATTCGAAATTTCCAACAGAAAAAGTAAATAAACAACTTCACCTAGCTCCTCTGGTGTTCAGATTTTTAGCATATTTGAGAGCATCACACTGTGGTAACCAGAAGTAATTCGCTGTTTAATAGCAAATTGGTCTGACTAGGGCACAGTTTAATTTTAGATCTCTTAGTTCATTTTGTAATATGGTCTGACTTTTTTTTCTTTTTTGCTATTGATTTGTATTTTTTTTCAAAGGTGTTGAAGTTCTGTTTAAGAATCCCTTGTGCAAAAGTTACACTGAAAGTACCTTTCTGCCCAAAATAAGAAAAAGTAATGTTTTACATACTGCAAACACTTCTTAAAATGTTCATAAAGCAACAATTATTCATCAGGATCTAAATGTTCTATCTCTGTTTCTTATATTTGTATATGTTCATTTTTTTTTGGTGTAGAGTTGTTCCATTAAGCATTCCAACTGATACAATGAATTCTATTGGTGAAAGGCACGAAACTGAAGATTCAAACCACCCCATATTGCTAAGTGGGGATAAGTACAGTAGGGACCCAATTTTAAATCCAGGCCCACTTGGAAGCCCCTTGAGGAGAGAGAGGCATGGATATATTATCTTTATTTATTACCAGCATTCTTTATTTTGGTGCTGCCTGGAAAAAGGAAAATCTTATACTTTGTAGCATACATGATAGTACGCTTTGAATATCCTGAAATTGACAGAAAATATGAAAAGAAGAAACAGCAAAAAAATGTGGCACATGCCAGTTAAACCACTGTGTACCAGTAATTCAATGGCTGTACCAGTATTATCAATATATGAGTGCCCAACATTTTACCGGGATTTTGTTCTCTCTCCCTCTCTCCCTTTTTTTTCTTTCAAAACAGTTGTTTAGCAATTTATTTTTCAGGCTTTCTGGGGTGAGTTCTTCATGTTTGGTAACAAACCCTAGCAGTAGGGATCAGTAACTGATTTGATGTTGATCTATTACTCGATTGTTTATTTAGGGCTCCTTTGAAGATTATCTCTGATGAAGAGCTGGATCTGGAAGAGGGAAAATTATTGAAAAGCAAAGAAAATAAGCTTTTGGTGGGACCTGTGAGGGTATACAACCAAGCCCTTTTATCGGGTTTCGCTTATTGCCTTTCCTCATGTAGCATGATTTTGGTGAATAAATTTGTTCTTTCTGGATACGATTTTAATGCTGGTATTTCTCTCATGCTATACCAGGTTAGCCTTTTTTTTTGTCTTTTGATTTGTTGCTAACATAGTATTAAGCAATAATGCCTATGCTGATATGCATCAGTACGAGAAACATCTCACATAGCCAACTAAAAAATAGTATTGTATACATTTCTCCTCTCCTAGTTCCTTGAAAAAGCCCATAATTATTCTATTTTCTTCTTCATTTTTACAATTGAAGTCTATTATCAGTGAGGAAGGAGGGTTACTTTGGGCATCATTTCAAGGAAACAAAGAAGACAATGATATGTTGTGTATTTGTTAAGTTTCTAGGAATATGCATGACAATTCCTGGTTTTGTGGGGTTACATTTGAAACTACACTTTGTGTTTTGCTGGGTTACATTTGAAATTGCCCTTTCTTTTTACTACTGGGAAATTGCAAAATTTTCTTCAACATATGAATATATTGGAATTGTTACATACTTACATCACATGATGTGTTTATGCAAATCAGACCAAAAAAGCTAAAAATTGAATAATTGCGGAAAATTATTATGTATTCATGCATATATTGTGCATACATTTTTATTCTTTTCAAGGCAGTGTTTTTTTTTATTTTTTTATTTTTTTATTACCTTAATATGGTTTATATGTGATTTCAGAATTTCGTATCGGTAATTGTAGTCTCTATACTTAGCTTAAGCGGCATGATCTCCACTGAGCCGCTGACGTGGCGGCTGATACGGGTCTGGATTCCAGTTAACTTCATCTTTGTAGGGATGCTCATTACTAGTATGTTCAGGTATTCACATCTCGACCTCTTGTCCCCCCTCCTATATAACTGAATAGATGCTTTGTTTATTTAGTGAGGCTATGGTACTATGCATAGCTTGGATTAGTCCATACTATGGATCAATATCTTCGTTTTTAGAGTTCAAATATTCGATCTGAACAGTATAACATGATCTCCATATAAAAATGTTGCAGACTAGATTCTACATTTTTTAGAACCTTTTTATTCTTCTTTTAGATAGGTAGAAAATCATTACTTTTGAATGGTTTAGAATTTTTAAAGCAAGTGATTTTCTACTCATCTAAACAAATTGTAATAATATAAAATTTGATCTACAAGTACATTTTCATATGGAAATCATCTGAACTCTGATCGACTATTTGAACTTTGAAAACGAAAATATTGATCCATAGTACGGACCGATGTGCGCTATGCATAGTACCATAGCCTCACTCTTGTTTTTTATTCCAAATAATTTCTTGAACTGATTGTGTTTAATTGAGGTTTAGTGGATGATCTTAGCTTGGTTAAAAAAAAACTAAATCACCAACCGGGACAGTATTTATGGTATACTGATAGCATACTGATCAGGTTTTGGTATGGGCATGTCTGATAAAACTTTTCGTTTATCACTCTCTTGAGATGCAAATCAATGGTTTTGTTTATTGATTGGTTCAAATTATGTATTATTCAATTTGCAGTTTGAAGCATATAAATGTAGCAATGGTGACCATATTGAAAAATGTGACAAATGTGATAACTGCTTTGGGGGAGACCTACCTATTTGGCAAATACCACGATACCAAAGTGTGGACTGCTCTTGCCTTAATGGTAATACTGATATTCATTGTATTTGAAACATCTAAATTTCCAAAAGGGCAATTATTAATTTGAGAATCCTGAAGGCATAACAAAAACTCCCTTTGGAAATTATTATTAAATGTATTTTCACTGCTCATGTATTGTATAAGACAACCTTGTAGGTATATAGATATTGTGGGAACTGAAATATTGAAGTTATTTTTCAGATAGTATCTGCAATTTCAGGAGGAATCACAGATATCTCATTTAATGCTGTTGGATATCTATGGCAGTTTTGTAATTGTATTCTGACTGCTTCCTATTCGGTATTTCCTTCTTCTTCTTTTTTGTTTCTGTAATTAATTTCTGAATTAGAATTTTTAATGAAAGCTAATTGATGAATTATTTTTGCAATATGAAAATGATGGTTTTTTTTTTGGGAACATTTGTCAGCTAACATTGAGGCGAGTAATGGACACTGCAAAACAAGCCACAAAATCAGGAAATTTGAATGAATTCTCAATGGTTTTATTAAACAATACTCTCTCTCTTCCACTGGGCCTATTTCTTGTACTAGTCTTCAATGAAATTGACTACCTCACTACCACGTAAGTTCTATATCTCTTTTAAAATTTTATTTTTCGTTGCATACCTTCAACTTACTTCCACAAAATAAAAGAAATAAAAGAAATTGATATAGCAACCAGATTAGTACACTAAAAGAAGAGTGAGGCTATGGTAATATTCATTATAGGGATCAACCCGTGCAATGGATCCATATCTATATTTTCAAAGTTCAAACAGTCAATCCGAAGCGTTAAACATGATGTCCATATGAAAATGTACTTCAAGAGCAAATTTTACATTTTTTAGAAAATTTTTTACTATTTTTTTCGATAGGTAGAAAATTAGTACTTTTGGATGGTCCAAAATTGTCAAATCAAGTAATTTTCTACCTATCTAAAATCATAGTAAAAAATTTCTAAAAAATGTAAAATTCTGTTTTTAAATACATTTTCATATGAAGATCATGTTGAGCTGTTTAGGTCAACTGTTTGGCCTTCAAAAATAGAAATACGAGTCAATAGCGTGGGCCACTATGTAATATGCATATTACCATAGCCTCACTCCTAAAAGAAAACAAGCACCAATAAACACAAAAAGAAATGCACATATACACTGCATATAATTTATATGCTCTGGATGTTATTATGATTATGTATTATGCTAAGTGAATTGTCAGGCCTTTGTTGAAGGATCCTATGTTTTGGATTGTGATTACTTCAAGTGGATTTATGGGGTTGGCAATTAGTTTTACCTCCATGTGGTTTCTTCACCAGACCAGTGCCACCACTTACAGGTAACTGCACTTGCAGCAATTGTAATGGCTAATTTTTTCCTTTTCGTTTCAGAAAACTCATTTAAATGTTTTTTATATTATTGCAGTTTAGTGGGGTCGCTAAATAAGATACCTCTTTCACTAGCTGGCATTCTACTTTTCCATGTTCCTACTAGCATGAAGAATGCCATGAGCATACTATTCGGTAATTTTTCTTTCTTTAATCTTAGTAAAAGTGTTATTATTTTGTACACCAGGTAAAAAAGTCAGTTTGGAATAAGCCTTCGGGTTATCAAGTACCTTAATATGTCTTGCATTATATAAAATTTCATGATAGCTCTTAATAGTAAATGTGGGTATTTCATTATAGTTCTGAAGCAAATTGGAACTTCAGGTATTGAATTTTTTTTTTTTGAAGTTCTAAAGGGGCTCACTTCACACTATAAGGTTCTCAGGGTACAAAACGTATAGGTCTTAATTTGAAATTTTACATCGGAAATGCAAGAAATATTGTTATTACTTCTAACTTATATTTCATGATGCAGGGCTTTTGGCTGGTATATTTTTTGCAAAAGCCAAAATGCGTGAGAGATCTCAATCCTAGGTAGTCTAGAACAAGAACACAGTAGTACTGTTTTGCAAAATTAGAATATACACAGGCAGAAGTAACAGCTATTCCAGTATAAAGCACGTTTGCTTGGACTATGCCAGTTGGAGACCTCCATTCTCATTTTTTTATTTGAAACGCTAAGTTATGGAGGTGCTCCTAGTGAGTAGACCTGTGCAGTGACGTGGCAGATGCTGATTGGCTCCCACGAGTCTTCATCACGATATACATTCATGAGATGCTAAGGCCTTTGTAGTAGAAGTAGAGAATAGTTTGTAGAGTGAATCATATTGTAAACATTATTCTCGGGTTTTAAAATCAAACACGTTATAGGAAGAAGGCTGCTTTTAGAAAAAAGAAGTAAACATGTATACTGGGTGTATTGCTAGTGTATTGATATGGTGCGAAAATCTGCTCATTTTTTTCATTTTGGTTATGTCAGTATCTGTTGCTTTCTATTTCGTTGCACATATGTCAAAATGTGCTCATTATTTTTCATTTTAGTTATGTCATTACCTATCTTATTATTTTATTGGGTATTTTGTTGATTCATGACCGGTGCTCTATCTAACTTTTTTTCTTCCTTTGGTTCGCATATATGTTGAAAAACCTGTATAATTCGTAAAATAATGTAAAGCAAAGTATGGACCAGCATGCGGACCAAATACCTTGAAGCGCAAGTATAAAGGAAAGATTCATGGCTTGTTTAGGTGTTTTTCCTTTTTTCTTGATTTTCTCATGTCTTCTATGGTTTCCCAGGTTGGTCTAGTGGTTTTATTTTTTTTCAGTTGTCAACAAATTATTGTAATGCTGATATTAATACCGATTGTTTTTTTTTTTCTTTTGTACTTTCAACAAGAATTTGGGAAATCGGAGGAAAGTCTGGCCCAACCCAATTTTCAAGTTCCACCCCTCAAATTTTTTCTTTTTCTTTTTGGGCACCTTTTTGCCTTCTGACTTGTGAGCGAAGACAGCAACAAAATGATGCCGGGTGGAAGTCTGGTTCAATGAGTCTAATTGAGCTAATATGTTGCGTTGACCTGACTGAATCAGGTGGTGCCTGAAGCGAATTCAGATCCAGTGTAATATCTAACCGTGCAAAATGAGATCTGACTCGTCTGTTTAACACAATTATAAATAAATGAGATAAGTTTTTGTTAGATCAGCAATAAATATCTAAGTTTACACGGTTCGAAATGCAATATCAATAAATGCCCATTTCCTTGCACTTTGTAAAATGAGATCAGTTTTGGTTACAAGCTCCCGAATACGACGCAATAGAACAAACCTGCGGCAAATCGAATTCACTTTGTCAAAAACGAAATTGTTGCGAATTGCATCGGCTGTTGCTAAAAATAAAAAAATAAAAACAAAAAAAATGCGGTGAGCGTGGATCGAACACGCGACCTTCAGATCTTCAGTCTGACGCTCTCCCAACTGAGCTATCCCCGCTATGTGGGATAGCTCGGAGAAAATTAAATTAAATCAGAGTATAATGTATTGACACTATTGATTGGCTCAAGCGCTATTAACACAATTAATTGAATATATCCCTACATCACAGCGCAAACGTTCTTAATACAATTAATTCAATTGTATTTTTCTTAAAAGATTGATAGGGTGGCAATACAGGGATTGATATACCAAATTCCTCAAATGTAAAATTACGGAGAAATAAACTTCTCTAAACTGACGATGTTCAATGGAATAAGGGAAAAAAATAGTTCCACAAACATCCTTAGACCCATCAGACAACTCTTTAATTATGTTTCTGCTCGCATTTATTGACATTAATTCAAATAAATTATGAAAGATTAATTAAAATTGATATTATGATTGATTGATCATACTGAGGTCGAACGAGATTAAATTCACGACACTCGTTGTCACTTCGAATGCGCGAGCTTGAGATGAGAAGACAACAACTCGGAGGGGAACGGGTTGCGTCTGATGCACGACTAGAGTTTGAGTCCTATGGGTTCCTTTATCGTCTGATTCGTTTTATGATCTGTGTGAGACTTTAATATTCGTGTGGATATGCTTCTTCGTGCCAATCTAGTTGCACGATAGGAGGTAGAAACAATGCGGATTGGACGGTACAAGAATGATAGGAGGTGGAAGCAAGGTGAATCGGACGGTAAAGGAACCCATTGGACTCAGTTTGCTTTATTGAATGTTATGGCATTCGCAGGGTAACAATGGCCCCACAAACACACATGTAGTCTGACTCATAGTGACAAATGAATTATTTGAGTTTGGTACGGTGAGATAAAAAAATTGTAATTCGGAAATATTTGGATATGATTTGAAAATGATTTTGGAATTATTTAGACCAAATATTTGTCTTGCAAGAGAGCAAAAAAAACCAAAAAAAAATGTTATTGGAAAAATTAGCAAATAATTCGTAAAATTCAGAAAAAAAATTGATAAAATTTGCGAATTATTCAAGTTTAATTCAGTTAAAGTCCGGTAAACTAAATAATTCAGTGTTTAGTTTGACGTTAACAAAAAAACAAATTATTTGGATTTAATTCACGAATCTTGTGACGACTCCGACTAATACATTCTACTAGCATTTTAGCGAAGTGCTTATGATGCTATGCATCGTTGGATCTCTATTTAGATTCACGCTTTCATCAAGTGCTGAGTTCCGTTAATGGAAGAAAAACTCAAAAGTGTTTATATATATATATATATATATAGAGACTGACTAATACGCTTTCGGCAGCACTTCGGCCGAAGTGCTGCCACCCGTTTTTCGATTTTTCAAAATCCAAACAGTCGATCCGAGCCGTTCATCTTGTTCTCTATATTAATATCTGCTTGGAGACCAAATTTTACATTTTTTGGAATTTTTTTGCTATTTATTAAGCCACTTTGAAAATCGCTGATCCAACGGTGAACCCCTGATTTTACTGTTTGGCAAGCCACCGTTGGATCAGCGATTTTCAAAGTGGCTTAATAAATAGCAAAAAAATTCCAAAAAATGTAAAATTTGGTCTCCAAGCAGATATTAATATTTGGAACAAGATGAACGGTTCGGATCGACTGTTTGGATTTTGAAAAATCAAAAAACGGGTGGCAGCACTTCGGCCGAAGTGGTGCCGAAAGCGTATTAGTCAGTCTCTCTCTCTCTCTCTATATATATATACACACACACACCCCCATCAAAATACATAATTTAGATATTTCACCATTCATATTTAAAAATTAATTATTTCCCCTTTTAAACTCAATAAATTTATTAATATCTTTCTTTCTTAATTAAATCACTTTAAATACAGTTTAATAATAATAATAAATAATTTAAAAGGCAATTTTTCTATCTTTCAAAACATGTTGAAATCTCATTCCTTTGTCCATTGCTTTCCACCTTTTTTTGTTTTTTGCAACTTAAATGGATCAGTTTTGCTTAAAAAACTTAGAATACCGATCCGCTTAGGGGTGTAAATGGTCAGATACGAATCAGATAGTAATCAAATCGTATTCTTATCTATCATAATTTTTGGATATGGATATGAATACAGAGAGTTTCGGATATTAAACAAATACGGATATGAATATAATTCGGATAATTAAAAATAAATTATTAATGTAGATTCTAAGAATAACATCTAAATATGACTATGTTCTTAAGTTCACCAAGCCTCTTGATGAATTCAAGTCGAAAACTCATCGAATCTGCTTCAAATGACGAATTCGAATTGTTGAAACCAGTTTACTTTACAAGTAATGCATCTACATATGAAAATTTTAAACATTTGAATTAATTTAGTATAAGTCAAGCAGTCAAAATTAGAGGGTTAATAAATTAATTTTAATGCATTCATTTTTTGAATGTTTTTTGACCACTTAAACTCTATGCAAAATTAATTTCAAAATTTTAAAATTTTACATGTAGACGCATCGGATCCATCATTTGAAACCAATTCGATGGGTTTTAGACTTGAGTTCACCAAAAAGTTTGATGAACTTAAGAACACCCTAGTTCTACTCTCTAAATATAATTTTTTATTCATAAGTTAGATATAATATTTTTCATAATAAGTTTGTCGGTTAGAAAACACATATCATATTATCAAAATAATAGTCACTAATTATATCATAGTATTAAATTGTTTATTAGAATATAAATAAATGTATATGCAGATTTATTTAGTTAAATAAATCGTTAAGCATTTATATGCAATTTAATAAATTAATTTTAAGAACAAAGAATATATTGTTGTGGTTCACGAATATAAACAGTCGGATACAAATAGTTATGAATAGTTAAAAATTATTCTTATCCGTTATAAATTTTCGGATACGAATACACATATTGATAATTTTAAATACGGATACGGATAGGATTATGATGAAATTAGATAATATCCGATCCGTTTACACCCTAGATCCAATAGAAGTATAGAACAAACCCGCCGCAAATCGAATTGAATATCTCAAAATCGAAATTGTTGTCGAATTGCATGATAAGTAAAAAAATGCGGTGAGCGTGGATCGAACACGCGACCTTCAGATCTTCAGTCTGACGCTCTCCCAACTGAGCTATCCCCGCTATGTGGGATAGCTTGGAGAATATTGAATTAAATCATAGCGTTAATGTATTGACCCAATTAGTTCAATCGCATTTTTCTTAGAAGCGGGTGACAATACATGACTTGATGTAATGTACCAAATTATATGGATTTAAAAAGTTAGGAGCGTGATTTTTTTTTTTTTTCACAACACAATACATAGTCACGCAAATTATGTATAACTAGGATCATTAAATCTTGACTGAATAATAAATTTTTAATAAACTAACTAAGTAGAGCTAGGGTATTTTTATGTTCACCAAGTCTCTTTGTGAATTCAACTCTAAAACCTATATACCGAATTAACTTCAAATAACAAATTCAAACAATTGAAATTCTTCTACTTTATGAGTGATACGTCTATATGTGAAAATTTTAAAGTTTCAAATTAAATTAGATGGTCAAAATTAGAAGGTTTATAAATTAATTTTACTGTATTTATTTTTTGAACACTTTTTGACCACTTTACTATATACAAAATTAATTTAAAATTTAAATTTTTTTGCATGTAGATGAATAACTCGTAAAGTAAAAGAATTTTAACAGTTTGGATTCGTCATCTGAAGCTAATTCGATAAATTTTAGAGTTGAGTTCACAAAGAAGTTTGATGAACTTAGGAACACCCTAGTTCTACTCAAACTAACTTAAATTGTTAAAAAAAATATAGCTAAACATGATCAAATATAATACGTCACGTGTAGTCTCAACGTGACTAATGTACCGTAACCATCCTTCTAAATTTTATCACAGTCCAACAAATTTCTCAAATGTAAAACTACGACAACGTCCTGTTGTTTATATCAATGGATTAAGGGAAAAAAAAATATTTCCCCAAACATTCTTAGACATATCAGACTAGTCCTTAATTATGTTTCTGCTTGCATTTATTGACCTTCAAATAAATTCTGAATGAAAAATAAAAATTGATATTCTGATTGTTTAATTGAAGATACCAAATACTTGTACGTTCATGTTTCCTCAAAAGTTCAAACTGACAAGCACCAATCTACCAAATGGTACAATTTTCCAAAAAAATAAGACAAAAAAATAATATGAACTAGATAAATTTTAAAAAGATCAGACAGATGATTAACTACTAAATCCAAATGGAATTAATGCTCACTCAACTACAGATACATATACTGATACAATATTACATCATAAACTGATACAATACCACATCATAAAAACAGTGTGCGTCAACAATTAAATCCAAAGCACAGGAACATTTACAAATATTACAGCAATAGTACAAGAAAATACTATTTTTTTCTCACATAAATGAAGATTCGAAAATTTCATCTGTCTCTCAGTGTTTTGCCCAAAGAAAGCTCTGCTTCACGAGAGCTGCTACCTCTAGCATAAAATATATATACCACTGAAAAATAAGAAAGGATGCTAAATTCGGCTCAGAAACCATTTGTTTATAGTATTCTATAAATGAACATATAATATTTAAATTAAACAATTTTTTTATTCATATGGCATCCAATACAGGAAATCTTTTGCCATGACAATTATGCAATGATTTCCAGGCTTATCGTAAATAAAAAATTAATTAGAATAAAAAATTAATTAGAATAAAAAATTAAAAGAAAATGATTTATAATTGGTTATCTCCAACATCATAGGACAAATTAATTTAAAAACAATCATGAAACACTATATATAATTAATTAGCAATATTATTTAATATCCATGTTCACAGATATATCATTGTGTATATATATATATATATAGAGAGAGAGAGAGAGAGAGAGAGACTGACTAATATGCTTTCGGCAGCACTTCGGCCGAAGTGCTGCCACCCCATTTTCGATTTTTCAAAATTCAAACAGTCGATCCGAACCGTTCATCTTGTTCTCCATATTAATATCTGCTTGGAGACCAAATTTTACATTTTTTGGAATTTTTTTGCTATTTATTAAGCCACTTTGAAAATCGCTGATCCAACGGTGAACCCCTGATTTTACTGTTTGGCAAGCCACCGTTGGATCAGCGATTTTCAAAGTGGCTTAATAAATAGCAAAAAAATTCCAAAAATTTGGTCTCCAAGCAGATATTAATATGGAGAACAAGATGAACGGTTCGGATCAACTGTTTGGATTTTGAAAAATCGAAAATGGGGTGGCAGCACTTCGGCCGAAGTGCTGCCGAAAGCATATTAGTCAGTCTCTATATATATATATATATATATATATATAGAGTAAGGCTGGGGTGCTATGGATAGCATAGAGGCCTCTATACTACGGCTCAATATTCAAGTTTTCAAAATCCAAATGGTCGATCCGAACCGTTCATCTTATTCTCCGTATTAATATCTGCTTGGAGACCAAATTTTACATTTTTCTGAATTTTTTTACTATTTATTAAGTATTTTACAAAATTGTTAATCCAACGGTGGCTGCACAAAACAGTAAAACCGTTGGATTAGCGATTTTTAAAGTGGCTTAATAAATAGTAAAAAAATTCAGAAAAATGTAAAATTTGGTCTCCAAGCAGATATTAATATTGAGAATAAGATGAACGGTTCGGATCGACCATTTGGATTTTGAAAATTTGAATATTGAGCCGTAGCATAGAGGCCTCTATGCTATCCATAGCACCCTAGCCTTACTCTATATATATATATATATGAGGAGGGATCGGATTACACCACTATTTTGGTGACATGGTGTGACAATGTCCATTTTTGAAATTTCAAAATCCAAACAGTCGATCCAAACCGTTCAATATGATGAATATATTAAGAGTAACTTGGAAATCAAATTTTACATTTTTCTGAATTTTTTTACTATTTATTAAGTATTTAACAAAATCGCTATATTCAGACCGTTGAATTTTTGAACCCCTCTAAATAAACCAAAAAAAAATTCAGAAAAATGTAAAATTTGATCTGTAAGCACATTTTAACATATCCATCAAGTTGAACGGTTTGAATCGACTGTTTGGACTTTGAAAATGGACGGTGTCATTCCATGTCACCAAAAAATGATGTCATTTGATCCCTCCTCTATATATATATATATATATATATATATATATATGATAGTTTTCTTATCACGCGTTTCATTATTAGTTGGCATGCATAATTCCTGTGCACATACTGGACGCTTTTATTATGAACACATTTTGTTGCACAGTTGGATCTGTTGTGATCAAACACTAAAGTTACATATGTATGTGTTTTTCGTTCTTTGTTTTGACATCAGAAATATTATAGTTGGGTTAAAATGCACTATTGGTTTTATATCCCTACCATACTCTACGTCTCTATCTTCATTTATAAAGTTCAAACAGTTGATCCGAACTGCTCAACATGATGTCCATATTAAAATGTGTTTAGAGACCAAATTTTATATTTTTTTGGATTTTTTTTACTATTTTTTTAGATAAATACAAAATTATTATTTTTTGGAATTTTGTATCTATTGTTTTTAGATAGATACATTTTAAGATGGAGATCATGTTGAGCCGCTCGGATTGACTATTTGAACTTTGAGAACAGAGATAAAGATGTGAGGTACGGTGGGAACACAAAACCAATGGTGCATTTTAACCCTACTCATATTTTAACCAATGATTATTTTTTTATTTTTCTTTTGTAAAAAAAAAATTAAGATGTCATGTCAATCACAAGTCCATGAAATTTTTAATAAATTATGCAATTATTTACAGATTTATATTTAAAACTGCAATTTTTATAATTGTAAAGATATTTTAATTTCAATTTTGTGAGCAAATTTTGAGTTACAAAATGTTTTATGTAGAACAAAAATCAGACTGTCAGATTCAAAGTACATATATATCTCATCTGGCTTGTGTCAGTGTGAATTCAGGGGGGATTTTTTTTTCTGCTGTTAGATATCCAATAAATAGGAGGATCTAACTTTACATGTATTACCATAATAATTGTATGAGATATATATTACTTGACAACAATATCTCTAGTGTTTGGTCATAACAAAAATCAAATCAATGACCTTGTACTCAGATTGTATGCTCTGAGACCTTCCAAAAGCAATTTTGTTGCGGATCCAATATGCATGTGTCCATGAACTATGCATGCCAACTAATAATGGAAAGCGTGACAATATCCCAACTATATATAATATATTTAGTAACTTCATGTGACTTAGAATGATATATCTGTGGACATGGATATTAAATAAAAATAACTAATTATATTATTTTATAAATTGGTCTTGTGATGTTGGAGAAAACTAGAAAACTATGTTATAATGTTGGGAAGAGAACCAATATAACTGTTAGGATTCATTGAAATGAAATTATTTTATTAATTTGGTGGATAAAACAAATTAAACAAATAAATTATTATATGATATCGGTACATGATGGAATTATTGTGAAATCTTTTGAAGAATACACTTTTATTTAATTCTCTGTTATTTTTATGGCGGTAAGGGTCGTAAGATTTCTGATACTAGTTTGCTGCTTAGAGAATAAAATCTAATATTAAATAGTTTATAGCAACATGTCATGTTTCTCATCTATTGAATAATTTTATTATATGAAGTCGGTTTATATATACAAATTTAAAATTACATATATCAAATGTTGATATATATAGTGACATAATATAATATCAAGTTTTACCATTATAAAATATATATACTTTATTGTGATACTAACGGATACAATTATCTTAAATAATATATTAACAAACAATCCAAATGATTGTTATAATAGAAAGGGTTTAAATGCTTTTATTTTTTGTCTTATTGTGTCTTCACTTTTAGTTTTGTAATAAAAAAAATTCTAAACTAATTACATGACAAAATAAAACTAATAGATGTGATCCATATTATTTAATTTCAACATGTACATAAACAATTATTATTTTAGACTGATTTTTATATCAATCAATAAGTTGAAAATCAACGTTCATAAATTATTCACATTAACATATTTTTGCAACTTTTTAATAACAAAACTTTTGATAACCATCAAAACAAAATTAAAATATTATAATTATTTTCAAATGTATAGAGAAAATAATATAGATTATAAACGATTTTATTTTGTCTTTTTAAATTACTAAAGTTTTATATATGAAGGCACAACGTATAGACAAAAAAAAATATAAGGATTTGAATCCTCCTCTTGTTGAAATACTGAAATAATATATCACAAAACTAGTAAGAGAGTCAAGTTCAAATTGATTGCATATTAAAGTCACAATTTTCTTCAAATAAAAATGATCGCTACAATATTAATTATCAGATTCATCCTCATGATCAAATATGATTCCAAAAAAGAGTTATATGAACAAACATCTCAATATCCTCATCATATCATAATCATATGATGTGGATAGGATGACGACAGGAAAGTCTTCTTCCTCGTGTACTAAATTAATTATTTTCATTTTCTTTGTAGGCTTAGAACTAGATAACGCTCTATCATGTTTCGTCTCTATATATTTTTGTGAAATTGGTAACAGCTGTTTTTATATATGTTACAGAAACAATTTGGGTACGACACCCATTCAACAATGTGAGTCTGTTGGGTCTCTACTCTCTAGTCCATTGAATTGAATCTGCTTTAAGATTCGTACATATCTATTTTAATATTCATATCGATCTAGTGCATACGGATTTCAAAACAAGTTGGATGAACTCGGAACACATCGGACTCAAACTTTGAGCCCCATAGAAGTCGGACCCAAATTAATCTTTTTTTTTTTACATGGTTGAAATGGAAGATGGTCAGAGAAGTCATAAAGAAATTTACCGTCAAGTCAAAAGTCGAAGCACGTTTAATTTCACAAAGTCCAATGTAAAAGTGAATTTCTTTGATGACCATTGACTTCTCGTGACTCAAAGTCGTCGGCCTCACTCTTTTAAAATCCATATCTTCTGTTATGTGCTATTTAGAACCCTGCTCAGAACAAAACAAAAATCATCATCACTTGTCATGACTCCACCTTTGAAAGGTTTGTAGCTTAGTACCCTTTGATCTCCGTATTGAACGTTATAGATTAATTTATTTATCTTTTCATATTGTTTATTTTTGGAGCCAGGATTAGTGGAAAATCATGGGATAAAGATGGATTTGGTTCTAAAAAAGTACCTTTTACACTGTGCTACATGCAAGGTGCATTGTACCATTTTATTTTTGTTTTCACAACTTTTCTTTTTAACTTGAACGATATTGCTTTCCTTCCAACTTGTGTACAACTTTTTTGTCCTCCTTAGTTCATGAAAAGAGGGATTTGGGAAGCAGAGTAATAATAAAAGGCATTTTTTTTTTTGATAAAAAATAATAATAGACATTTTGTTTTTCCTTTTTGTTCACAGTTTCAAGCTGAGAAATTGGTCCTTAAATCAGACGATATTGCTGAAGGAATTGTGCAAGTTATGGCAAAACATTCTTTCAGTGTTTCAAGTTATTGATCCTTAAATCAGATGATATTGCTGAAGAAATTGGTCTTTGATGTACAGAGTAAAATGCATGCTTGGTTTTCTTATAATCATTCTTTCTGAAGGAGCAAGAGAACTTAACAGTAATTTATTCGAATTGCTCGACTAATGATCAATCAATTTTAACAATTTGATATACAATCTCAAATATTATATTTAATTTTACTCATCAATATTGGTAAACATTTTTTCAGTTGCAATAGCTGAAAATATTATTACTGGTGCCTCTCATGTCAAATTTCCCTCATTTATGATCAAGAAATGTTGTAAAACTTAGTATGCCATAAAATATACTATTAATACGAGTTAGATTGTAATTAACCTCAGAGACTTTAAATTTCTCAAACAGGAGGGACTTTCTGCAATTTTTGGATAATGAGGGGCTTTTATTCAAATTTATCTATACAGGATAAACACACATGCTATAGCAATTCTGATATTCTAAATACTTTGATAGTCACAGAGTTATTTTACCTAACTTCCCAATCCAAAATCTACAACGAGACAAACATTTATCTATTAGTAGCAAGGTGAAGCTGAGAAATGTATATCAGAAGTCAAAGCAGGGCAGCTGTAAAAACAAAAAAAAAACAAAAAAATACCATAGAGAACATTTATAGTTTTTGTTTATTATCGACAATAGTCCAACTGCCACAAAAAAATACTTTAGAAGAAGCACACAACAAATTTATGCGTTGTATGAGCTTGGCAAGTTCAGTTTCCTGTCTCGACTTACCTTAATAGATCAGTTGTATGTAGTGTGGAGACACCATTTATACTCTAATCTTAATTTACAACTGGTAGACATCTAAGACGATTTTCAATTTAACAGAGAACCTCACAACAATAGAAAGAGATGTTGGTACCAGACCTGAATAACTAACTAATGCAATCCAGGAAACCAGGAGACAGGAGGCACCGTTCGATGTGCATGGTGTCCACAAACCTCATTCATGTACCACTTTAGCATCTTTAACTCTTATAAACAAACACAGATATCTTCAAACACAATAACAACACTATAATATCTATCGGCAATTAAAAGAGAAATATATTAAAAAAAGCACAGCATCAGAAAGTTATATGGACTACAGATACAGAGCATATTGAATATAGATACTTTAATTTAGTTTGAACAAAAAGAACTGAAAAAACAAAAAAAAATGCTAATATTTAGTTTCATATTTATCAAACTAGTTACATGCTCAATCCTTCATTACCAGAACCTCAGTAGTGCTACCTTTTAATCCTAGTCCCATAGCACTATTGAATCAGATACTCCAAGAGAATACACATGCACTGGTGTAATTAAAAATCTTGATTCCTGTTATATTATGAAAAAAGTAATTAGTACATCTTACTGCTGGAAGAGAGAAGGTGGACTTCAGTAAGTTATACTTCAACCAGTGTGTTGCATGTATGCATCTTTATCAAAGTTTCTTAAGTCCCTTTTGTTTTTAAATATTACACAAAACATTGAAGACATAATTTTGTCCTCTAATCTTAATTTACATAAAAATTCAATTAGGGTAGCTACAATTTTGTACTTTTCAGTTTCCTAAAAGTTCCACGCGCCATTCTACCAACAACATTTGTGACATTGCCATGCTATTTCTTCTAAGAGCATGCTAATTTTGCGAACACAATATGATTGGCCAAACTGATACAAATGAACATTCCATGATGCTTATCAAGCTTGTTGTCACAAAATATACTGACGACAAAGGTTTTGTAACTGCTAATGGTAAATTATGCTTTTGTAACTTGTAAAGACCATTTTAAATGAGATAGAAAGCATGCATATGTATTCAACGCTTCCAATGTCATATTTACAGAGTTGTCTCCAATACACTAACAACAAAATACATTTTTAGAACTACTAACAATCATTGTAAATCAATTACAAAACATAAAAATAGATACTTAATACAGTCAATGACATAACATGCAATATTTATCTTTTTAAAAAAAAAAATTAAAGATCAGTAGTACCTGTTACACGCGGGGACGATCATATTTTATAAATCCGTATGACAGCTAGATCAGGCTAGGTGTAACCCACAAGGGAAATCTAGATAGGTGGACCTCATACGAATATAGTAAGCTCCAGCTCAGTCGAACCACCATTCCACTTTCCAGATTAACCCGATTCAAGCCAACATGAAAAGACTTAAAGGTTGGATCAGTCAGGAGATCTACATCATAGTATACTTTATTCTCTTGCTTTTCATCACATTGCAGAATAATCGAATTCGAATGCCTCTCATTGAGAAAAAGCACCCGCTTTCCAATGTCCTTCACTTCACACCATGTCTTCCAATCATCATACCACTTATACACATGAACCTCAGGATCAGAAAAATATGTAATCATTCTAACTACAAGGGGTTCACTAGAACCTGAATCTTCCACAAAATTAATCATATCACGAACGCAGAGGTGAGAGCTGAGTTTTGAAGGGAAGGTCCACACAGAATGGTCCTGAAGGTTATAAACAGATATTTCCTTTTCATTATTCACCGTGTAAACCAAGTAATTATATAAAGTGAAATTCTCCACCCTTCGAAGCGCACTCTCGTTCTTCAATTCAGTCCATTGAGAATCCCCAATTCGGCAGAAGACCAACTTCCAAGTTGTTATGTATGATGAAATTGAAAGCAAAGCCACAACAACACAACCAGGCTTGAAAGGATTGCAAGACAAACTCGCCTTTTCTATGCAAATTTTGTCTCCTTCATGCTGGTCGGAAGAAATCAAAAGGGTTGGAGGGGCATCTAAAGAAGGAAGGTCGATGCATCTACTGGTAATTGGGTTGAGCAGCGACACTCTGTGTTCATGTTCCAGCACAATCCAGCCATGAGAGGAGCCACAATAGTATTTGCCGCTCATGTACGGCAGATGAAACTGATAAGTTTTTGACTGAACAACATCATAGAAGGATACATGAGCATCAGAAATACCAGGTTGAGGAGGGAGCATAAGCCATGGAAATTGGGGAGGGAGATGGTGCGGATGGGGTGTCAGGGCATTTCGCCACGCCTTGCAAATTGCTCTGAGATGAACATATTCTGTGTTGGTGGTGAGCTTTTCAGCAATGGTGGATAGCAGATCACATGGGAGATCGACCCAACACGATCTCATCTTGGCTTCATTCATTGGTAACTGCTTGGAATGATGCCTGAAAATAGAAGATGAAGAAGAGAGTAAAATACTTTCCAGTACTTTAAAAATAAAAATATCATGTATTACTACTTAAACCCAGGAAAAATAAAACCCATAATCCATTTTCCTTTTTAGAACACAAATACTTTATTAAGAGTGAGTCTATGGTACTATGCATATTACGATTTGGCACTGTGCTACAGTTCTATATTCGAGTTTTCAAATCCTAACAGTAGATCCGAACTGTTCATCTTGTTCTCCATATTAATATGTATTTGGAGACCAAATTTTACATTTTTTGAAATTTGTTTACTATTTCTTTAGATTTATTGAAAATCACTGTTTTTGGATGGTCCAGAATTTTCAGATCAAGTGATTTTCTAAATATCTAAAAAAATAGTAAATAAATTTCAAAAAAAAATGTAAAATTTGGTCTCCAAACACATATTAATATGGAGAACAAGATAAATGGTTCGGATCGACCGTTAGGATTTTAAAACTCGAATATAGAGCCGTAGCACGGTAACAACCCGTGATATGCTAGTACCATAGACTCACTCCTTTATTAATTATCAAATTGTACAAATAATTGGTTTTTTAATTTTCTAGTTGCAAAGTAAGGTAAATACATGCAACAATTTCTAGTTTAAATAGGTGCTTATTCTATGTCCTAGAGTTGTTGTACCCCAAAGGTCGAGAGTTCGATTCCCTCTCACGATTTCGCAGCTTCTGCAAAGGTTTTCAAAAAAAAAAAATTTGCTTATTCTATGTTCTAAAATTGTGGTTGGAGGTATGGTGGAGAGAATGAAAGGGTTAGAGGGGATAGCGAGGCGAACTTACATCTTCGAATTGCGGTGATTTCTCTAAAAAGTAGCCCGGCTTCGTTCCAACTAGGTTTTCGAGTCCAAACAGAGAAGACGATGCATGAGAGGAACCTACAACTAGAGAGAACTTTATATGTCCACGATAACTTTAAAATTAGATGTTTCTCTATTAAAACTTTATAATTAATTTTTTTTCCCAATCTAAATAGAACTATATTATAAATAATACCTAATTCTTAAATTTTTACTAAAATATATAACTATATTTAGATTACAAAAAACTAATTAATTTTGAAGTTCTAATAATGATATATATATCTAATTATAAAGTTATGATGGGCAATATTTCTAATTAAAGAAACGACTTGCGCTAAAAAAAATTAATAGCTATCAACTAGATCCAAATTCAGCTCGAAACTAAAACCAGCAAGCCAATTGTGAGTCAATGTCAAAATTATTTAATTCTTAGAGATCTAATGTGAATAGAAGTAAAATTATATAACATTTTTATATTGCAAATATGATTAATTTTATAGTACTCATAATATTTTACTCTAAGTTGTATACAAGTTATGTATAAATAAAAAACATTAAAATTAATAGAGTCAATTGACCCATTTGTTGAATGTACATCCAATCTTGCACAAAATAACACAAAAATACTAAATATTACATAATATCATAATAAATAAATAGTTTTAATACGATGCAAAAATAACATTTTTGGCTATTTATGAATAACATAAGTATAATATCGGATATATTTTATAATCATGTTGATATTATATAATAATTCTTTTGTATTATTTTCGAATATCTTTTTTGTCTGATACTTATCAAGTATTTTGTTTTCCATTTTTTTTATAAACATATAATTATAAAATGTTCTGCTCCTTAATTACCAACAAAAAGAAGCAAATGAGTTATGGATGATTTATTTATATACAGTAATTGTTAAAAAAAAATATATCCAATTACAAGCTATTTATTTTCAAGATATAAAATATGGAAATCATAACAATGAATTCAGAAATTGTGATATAGATCCTCGTTATTATCGATAAATGATATAAATTAGTGCGACCGATTTGATCAAACGGATCAAGTTGGGTTTATAAGAGGAGTTAGGCTGGATGCTATGGATAGCATAGTGGCCTCCCGTGCTACGGCTCAATATTTAAATTTTTAAAATTTAAATGGTCAATCCGAACCATTCATTGTTTAATTCATATTGAAATGTGCTTAGAGACCAAATTTTACATTTTTTTTGAATTTTTTTACTATTTATTAAGCATTTTTAAAACCGCTGTTTTCCAATGGTGCAGAATTTTAATAAAAACAGCGATTTTGAAACCATCTTAATAAATAGTAAAAAAATTCTAAAAAATGTAAAATTTGGTCTCCAAACACATTTCAATATGGATTAAACAATGAACGGTTCGGATCGACCATTTAGATTTTGAAAACTTAAATATTAAGCCGTAGCACGGGAGGCCACTATGCTATCCATAGCAACCCAGCCTAACTCTTATAAGTGAACATTCATGTACTGGATTTTGAATATCTTCTCGCAAAAAAAGTTGTACAGAATCTCAATTTAGTTATGTTATTTATTTATTTTATTTCATTCGCGATCAAAACTAATAATTTAAAATGAACAAATGAATGAAGGAATGAAATAAACAAATAAATAATGAATGAATATTACAAATTTCTTCTTGTCAGCATGTAAAAGATAACTAAAATCAATTCCTCAAAGGTATAAAAAAGAAACAAAAAAAATAGAAGTATTGACAAGATACCTCACCGTATAAAGTAAAATTTGAACTGTTCGGTGTCGTACCAGTGACATCTCTCTAAGATTTGTGCCAAATTAAAATAAACAATTCAGATCTCATTCTACCATGTTAGCTAGATATTGGATCTGAATTCTAGAATACTTGGGTCAACGATATTTACAAAACAAATATATCAAAATTCTGACGAGAACGCAAATATGATTGAGAATAATTTAGAAGAACTCAAGAGCCTTCACCGAGTACAAATTAATTCCTTAAACATTTTGACAAACGAAAGAGGCCAACATTTCACAAGTTGGGCTTTCTTTGCCAGAATGTATTGGTTTTCTTTATGACTTTATTTCTCACCATCTTGTTAAAAAGTATTTACATATTGATCTTTAACACTGTAATGTTATAATTGTAAGTCTCTGAAATTTTTATAATTTAAGCAAGTTGTTGCGTAGTCTGTGTAAAAAAGAATGTAGTTATTGAACTTTTATCTTTATATATAGTGTATGGTTTCTGATTTGGGGTCCAGTGTTGCTATGGTTGTAAGTCATCACACTGTACCAGTACCAGTTTTGCAGCTGGTACCAAATCTAGCAAAGGTTCTCCATCTTTCTTAAAGCAAAATTTGTGAATTAAGTCCAATTTCCAACAACCGAAAAGAAAAAACAATAGAAACCCCCAAAATTATTTATATATAAGTGCAATTTCTTTAACTACAACTATACAAAATTTAAAGCCACAAAATCCTTATAAGTATTAAATTATTCTTCCTCTTCTTCTCCTCCTCCATCTTCTTGTTCAGATCCCTTAACAAAGTAAATTGTAAAATTTAGATTATACTAAAACAAAATAAAAAAAAATACTGATCAACCAATTGACAAATATTAAAATTCAATGCATGAGATCAATTCATACCATCATGAAAACATACCAGGTTACTCACAGGACTCATAAAACTAGTACCAGATTAGTTATGTGTCCAATACAACAACAACAAAAAGCAAACAATTGAATGCAATAGATAAATTAAAGCTGCTATAAATTTTATGTTTACCAAAGAGGCTTGGTGAGCATAGCATATTTCTGAAGTCAAAACAAGGAACAGAAGAGATAACATGAATTTTTAGTGGTTGGTCATAAGAGGATTAATGACCTTAGCCTCAACTAGTATGCTTAGAGACTTTCTAAAAGCAAATACGTTGTGCAATTAAACGATCGAGCTCCTCAAAGCATCCAATACGAGCACATGAACTATGCATGCCTACTACTAATGAAACGCGTGATCAGATTCATATTATCATTTATATATAATAATTTCATATAGTTTATACAGATTCATTTTTTCTTTTATATATAATAACTTCATATAGTTTATACAATATATCCGTGGATATGAATATTAAACAAAACCAATTATTTATATATATTAAACAAAACCAATTTATTTTATCTTTTATAAATTTGTCCTATGATATTGGAGATAACTAATTTTAAATTTGTGGAACTGATCTAGTATACACAATGCTTTTTATTTCGCACAACCAAATTTTTAGTTACAATAGTTATAAATTGATTGCAATAAAATATTTTTGCCTCAGAGAAAATCAGTTGCCGGTAGTTGCATGCAAAAGGTTTCATTGCAATATATTCATAATTAATTTTTGGATGCAATTGTGTTTATCTATTGCAAGTTTGCAACTATAATTTCATCCCAATCAAATAAACATAATCTATGGATTCTTGCAACTTGTTATTAAATGCAATCAAATTTGAGTCGTAAGAAATGGATAACAATAATATGTTGCAATTAAATAAACGGTTGCTATTGAGCATTTAAGGCAACCGAAAAACAATTGTAATAATGTTGTGAATTGCAATGAAATTTATGGTTGTGACATGTTTAATAAATACACTAAAATTTTGGTTGTTAAAAATGCATAGCAAAACCATTGATATGGTTGTAATTAACAAATCTAATACAATGATAAATATTTTAATATAACATAATTGTTATGCTGAAACAATCTATTTTCAATCAATATTTTGTTGCAATTATTTATTTAAACATTGAATAGCAGATTTTTAATATGAATAAATATTGTTAGATTTATAATATAAAATATAACTATAATATAAAATACAAAAATACAAAATTCAAAGAAAAACTTTCATATAACATTAATATTTATCTTTCAATTTTACATTAAAAATAACAAAAAAAAAGGCATCTCAAGATACATTTTTTGGTATTTTACTTCTATAAACAAAATTTAAACGATCCATCATTTTTGCCTTTATTTCGCCTAACATATCGAACAACTATACTTATGTATTTCCTTGCTACACTGTCATATAAAATTAGAAGGAAAAAAAGAATGAATTAAGATGTTTGTAAAAGTTTCTCATGATCAAATTACATAATAAGAAAATATGTGTTCAATTGAAATTGTCCTCCTTATATGTGTTTCGTCTAAAATGAAGAACTTTCTTATATTTTTGACAAAAAAAAAAGTCAAACTTTTAAATATCTCTATATCTATACTATTGAGAAATTCACCGAGCAATCTGTTGAAACTTTAATTCGAAAAATCAAAATTTTCAATTCAATAAATTTACTTAAACTCTCCATTTGTGATATTTGATAATTAGAGAGCTAAATATAATATATATATTTCTTTAATGGTGAGTTATTTTGCTAAAGACTACAGATTATTTTGTTAATGACTTTTACCGTTGCACCTCTTCATGAAATCTTAATGGTGCGTTTCTTTTTCATTTAATAATCCTCATTAATCAATATTAAATCAGTTGACTGGAAACCATTTAATCTCTCATTGTTCATCCAAAATTCGTCAAGAGGGAGTGCGTACGCGTATCCTCTCGACGAATTCGCATCCTCTAAGATATCTCATATTTTGAGTGACTTTAATTTTTGGAAAATCTCAACCGTTGCAATACGTTCTGCACAAATCTCAAAGCTCAAATAATACTGCCCCTTACGTCACCCCCCAATAGGCACCGGACACGTCGGTCACGCAAAATATGAGATATCTCAGAGGATACGCACTCCCTCTTGACTGCCTGTTTACTCAGGTTATCCAGGCATGCAATACATAGTAATTTTTTGTAATTAAGCATCTCACAAGGAGGAATATAATTGTTCCGTTCAATTAAAACTTTGAACATGCATGAAACTAATAAAGGTTTTTATAAATTAAAAGTTGTGGAAGTTTGTGGCATCTTTAATTAGTCCTCTATATTTTATTTATTATATACTTGTATTACCGCACAAATTAACAGTGCTTGATTAATTAATTTCCAATTAAAATGAAGGTTTGACGTATAATGTTTGGATGCAGTTTTTAAGATAAAAAGTTATATATCCAACAATTAAAAGTAGCCCAAAGCACCAAAAAAACACATCAGTTTTTTTTTAAAATATATATTTGGTGTAGTGCACATCAGGCTTGTGCTAGTGTGAATTGAGGATGATTTGTTTATGTTGTTAATTGGTTATTTAATGAATAGGAGGGTCCAACTTAAGGCTGTAAATGAGCCGAGTTTGAGCGAGTTACCTCCAAATCGAATTCGGCTCATTTAATAAACGAGCGAGCCAACTCGAACTCAGCTCGTTATCAACTCGAGTTGGCTCACAACTCGTTTATAACTTGTTTAACTAATGATAGTATTACAACACAAGTTCAAACTCAGCTCGTTATCAACTCGAGTTGGCTCACAACTCGTTTAACCAGTGATCGTATTACAACACAAGTTCAAACATATTTTACACAAATCTCAAAGCACAAATAACAGTCTAGAGATTTGGATTTTATTATTTTGAAATTTAATTATTGTGACCAATATTATGTAACTCGAGTTATAAATGAGCGAGTTGGGGTCAACTCGAACTCAGCTCATTTATTAAATGAGTTGACCAACTTGAGTTGTAAATGAGTCGAGTTAATTAAACAAGTTGTAAATGAGCGAGTTACGAGTTCGAGTTTTTTTGTCCAGCTCTAGTCCAACTATACACATGTACTATTACTATTATAATGGTTTGAGATATATAGTTAGTTATCACTTGACAACAATAATTTTTTTTAAGGTCAAACCAAGGAATAAAAGACTAAAAGAGCAGATCACGTGTATATTTAGTGTTTGGTTATAACAAAATTAATGACCTTAATACTTTGCTAGTATGCTAAAAGACTTTCTAATTAAAAGGAATATGTTGTGCAAAACATGTTCCAAAAAGGATCCAATTAATATGTGCACACATGAACTTCGCATGCCAACTGATAATAAAATGCGTGATATTAAGATTCTTACTATCATATATATATTTGGTAACTTCATATAAAGTATACAATAATATATATCCGTGGACATGGATATTAAATAGAATTAGCCATTATATTTATATATTGCTTCTTAATTGTTTTATAAATATATATGTTCTATGATGTTGGAGATAACCGATTATAAATCCAATCCTTATTGAATATATATCTAATTAGAATTATTTTTATTTCGCTAAAATGGAATTTGAAATCAACTTTCTAACCAATTTGGAGAATGTATGGTGAGTGAGAATAGAGTTCACTTAATTTGATTTTAAAGATTTGAAATCATATTATAAAATCCAATACCGAGGTAACAAAACTTTTGTCTCAAAATTTGACTAGAATTATATATTGGCCAAATGTGAAAGTCTTACCTCTTTATTTCCTTTGTGGTTTCGTATAACTTTGAAAATATTAGAATTAAATTGCAAATTAGCCAATTTAAAATAGTCGTAAAACTATTTGTCATAGTCATATAAGCGAAAAAATAAATAATAACACGATAAAATTGGAAATGCAATCGGAAGAGAAAATTAACCGTTCAAATATTTATTTAAAATATTAGAACTTCACTAATTATATAAATCAAAACACAAATAATTCACCTGACACAAAAATAAGGAGTTGTTAAACAAACATTTGTTTGGAAAAATGACTGAACACATGAAAAATGGATCGATTGCGTTCAGTACCTTGACATGTTGAACTTCATTGAGATATAGGTTTTTGTATTTAAAGATAAACTTTGCATGGTGAACTAGCTCTTTAGCTATTTGCTATAGGTTTAGAATTTTTGATTGAAAGTGTTCTTTAAATTATTTATAGCACTATTTTCTTGCTAACAAGCTTATGTGTTTTGCGAATGTTAGATATGGCTCGTACTAGAGATGCCGCTGCAAGAGGTGATGAGTCATCCTCTGAAACTGAGGCAATCAAACAAGTGGCTCGTACTAGAGATGCCGCTCGAAAAGTTAGATGCAAAGAAAAATGCAGTAGAACTTCTGACAAGATAGTGGAGCCAAAGGTGGCAATGGAGTCAATTGAAACAAGTAGTGATGAAGCCGATGCAATCAAAACAGGAGGAGGTGCTGGTGGGGATGGTGAAGGAGGAGGAGGTGCTGGGATGGTGAAGGTGAAATTCTATCTATTATACTCTTTATGGTATCATTTATAATCTACTGTAATCTTTGTAATCTTTAGTTTTTATAATCAAAACAGGAGGTGTTGGTGGGGATGGGGATGGTGAAGAAGATTCTATCTACAATAGTCTCCTGGGTTGATCCAATGGAGCCAATTATTTTGCTATAAGAGGCACCACGGCAGCCTCCCCGCAGAAGGCGAAAACCAGTCAAATATACTCCGCCTTTTTAACACTGGTCATACTTGAGAGCCGTTTTAATTAGAAATGTTATTAATGCAAATAAGCAAACAATTATTTTCATAATATACTGTGATTGAACAAAACTTCTTGGTAAACAATAGTTCTTGTAAATCAAAATTCAAGATTGTGTTTTTTTTTAGCAAGATTTTATTCTTTAGGTCATAAACCAATTAACTAATTCTGTCTAATTTATTAAAAGGGTGAAAGGGGTATCCAAGTACTTTGTCTATATAAACCCAAAGGCACCACAGATGTAAACACAAAGACACCCTAGGTATAGACTCCAGTGCACAACTTGTATAAATCCCAGTACACCGAAGGTAAAACAGCATGTGTAAAAAAGTATAATTTCAAGAGTCCTGCCCATAAATACCATCGCACCACTAATATAAAGATTAGTGCACCACTGATATAACCACCAACGCATCTCTTGTATAAACTTCAGCGCACAATAGATATAAACCCCGGAACACACAAGGTATAAACACCATGTGTAAACAAGTAGAACTCAATTAATGCAAGGTAGCACATTTTATAGTCAAGTATAAACACCATATATATATGGAAGAGGATCTGCTGCTTTTCTTACTAGAAAAGTAGCCTCTTGTTATTCATTTCTTCTATGTCTCTCTTCAAAGAAGAGGAGAGTGAAAAAGAAGATCACGTGGGAGAAAGAGAGAATAGCAGAGGATGAGCACTGAATCTCATTCCATATATATATATACCTACCTGTCCATAAATACCAACAGATCACTGATATAAACATGAGCCCAAACTACTGATATTTATTATATAATTAATTACTGAAATTATTATCATTTTGAATATATTTTAATAGCTGTATGATATAAATTTTTAACAAGTCCAGTTCGAAATAGAATTTTGTTTGGAAATACAAGAGGAACATATGTGCAAATAAGACTTGTGTTTGTTTTACCTAGCTTTTAATTACAGCGATATAAACATTATAGTAAACAGGTGATGTTTGAATTTTAATTATTTTAAAGTGTTAATTAATTTATCTTCAAATTAAAGTAGTATAAATTATTTTTATGATCAATCCAGAATTTATAAGCGTGCACCCCACTTCCATTAATCGTGGCCTGTTTAGGGTTTTTAGGGTTTAAGTTTATAAGATTCAAATTAAGTTATAAATAACTAAAAAATTATTACAATCTGTACTTCAAATCATTGACAACAAAAATTGAAAGCGACAACGTATACTTAATTTAAAAGTAAAAATAAAAGCGGATGTAGATGCTCTTAATTATTTAATTGGATGGATAAATAATTGAGCATATATAAAATTATCGTTAAAAAATTATCAAATTACATATTTTCCAGCAATAAAACATGAAAAATAGAATGAAGTAAGAAATTGTGAACGCGGTATATATAAATGATAATAATTTGCTGCGACTGGTTTAAAAGAGGACATTCATAGTGCTGGATTTTCAATATCTTTTCACAAAAGAAAAATGTAACTGAAATCTAAAATGTACAAGTGAATGAAGAAATGAAATGAATAATGAATGAATGAATGAATATTTCCTTGCAATTAAGTCTCTACTTCAGGAACAAAAAAAAGAAAAGAATAGAGAGAAGAAACCTATTACCTATGTGTTATCTATCTATCTACTTATCAAAAAAATTCAGTATAGACGAGGTATCAAGTTAAATTTGAACCGTCTATTATTAATCGACACGAATCTTAAAGCAATCTGTGAAGGTCAGTGTTGACTGTTACACCAAGAAGAAGAAGAACCATTCCTGCTCAGAAGCTCATCACATGGCGATGGCAAAGCATCAAACACCTCTCCCTTAACAAACTGACAAGTCCATTTTTCTTTCATTTTCACCCCTCTAAAACTGACATTTCGTATACAGATATCCACGTAGACCGTACCCTCGATCCCCTCCAACACAGGAGCATGACCAATTCCTTCACCAACTATATTACTTATGTACACTTTGCTAACTCTAGGAAGCGCTTTCGGGTCGAAGTTTTGGTCCGGGTGGTCATTTGCGCCACGACTAAACCTAAACGGTATTTTCACATGTTGCATTGTTATATTTGTCACGGTGACATTTGTTATGTATCCCCCTCTTCCTCTGTCGGATTTTAAACGTAAGGCTGAAGACGAGTTATACACGTAGATGTCTCGAATTAAAATGTTAGAGACTCCACCTGACATCTCGCTTCCTATTCCAATTCCAGAACATGTTGGTGTTGTGCCGGTGATCCGTTGGATCGTGATGTTTGAGCTGGGACGAGCGGCTTTGATGCCGTAGTGGTCCCAGCCACTTTTTATTGCTACAAGATCATCTCCACTTTTGATGTAACAATCTTCTATGCATACATTGGTGCTTGAATCTGTCAGATTAGATATTAGAAACGGGGCATGCTGAGTTAAAAAAAATTAATTGGGTAGAAATGCAAAATACCAACCTGGATCAATTCCATCAGTGTTTGGTGAGTTGAGAGGAGCAAGTATAGTCATATTTCTTATCACCACATTGCTGGATCAAATAAAAATAATTCAATAAAATATGAAGAACAATGCAAAGAAAAAAAAAATAGATTTATTTAGAACTTGTGACTCTTATTCTAAAATTAAATTTCACTTCCAATTTGAATATGGTGCAAAATTAAAGGTAATATATATATAAACATACATACATACATACATACATATATATATATATATAAGTTATTACCTGCAGTAGACAGGATGGATGGTCCAAAAGGGGGAATTGAGAAATGTGAGATTAGAAATTAATATATTGTTTGAATTCATAATCTCAACAAGGTGGCCTCTTGTGTAATTTAAGGTTTTATTCCACCATAATTCCCACCACATTCTCCCTTGTCCATCTATACTTCCATTATTCCCTGTAATAAGTATCAAGTACTTCCTATAAATTAGATGGTAAACAGATAAAATAAAAAATTAAAGCAAAATAATCAGTTATATATATACACATTAAGAGTACATTGGTTTGAGAGATTGATTAATTACAATAGGCAACCATGATCCTAACATCCTTTTTATCCATAGAACTGGAGGCTACTGTTGATGAGTTACTGGAGAGAAGCTCGAAGTTGAGACAAAATGTTCCAATTTGAACTTTTATTATTTCAATAACATAGGTAAGTTAAGACAAGGCTGTGATGTTAATTTATTAACCAACTTCAAATGAAGAGATTTGACTGTCTAGTGGCACATGCTCTCATAGATTGCATTAATTAAGGTAGCAACAAGGAAATCAGAAAATATAAATTTTATATTCCATTGACTAAACTACTATTGTATTAGCTATATATCTTAAAAAATTGAGCACTCCTCAAGTTGATCTCAATAAAAAGATTCTCATTTGGAAAAAGTGAAAATAAATCAGTCCAGTTCCAATTAGAAATATTTTGTTTGTTATAATTTAAAAAATATATATAACATGTAATGAGGACTTCAGGTTAAAGCATGTAAGTGGAGTTACCTGTAATTACAACATCAGTAAGTCCGTTTCCATGAATTAGGCTGATGTGGCGCGGTCCTAGCCTCTCTCTGCCGCGCCCATAAGACGGCAATGGCTCGATTAACGGCCAGTCTTGTGGGTCCTACAAAACATAGTCCAACTAAATCATCCAATTATGAATTTCCAGACTATATATCTATCCATATCACATAAACTATATAAAAACAGTGTTCATAATAAGTTGCAATGAAGATTCCAACTGCCCTTACCACAAAGCAATCACAAAAAGAGCAACTTGTTCTGATTTAAAGATCATAACTACACTATTATAGAATTGTTGGTGTTACTATATGAATTTGGTAGGTAGGAAAATTAACAACATATTTTCCACATTTTTTTTCCCATATGAGAAGAAGCCTGTTGGAATGAACTATAAATGAAGGTTGAAAATCAGGTTTTTGTCAGAATCTAAAAATGTGATATTTTATCATCTTTTGTGGATGAGAAGGAATATATGGGGGTTGAGATATTGCTATCAGGGATTTAAAGAATATAGAATAAAGAAAAAAAAATTCCAAACAATAAAATATAAATGGTTCCAAGAGAGCACAAGAAAGCAGTCAAAGCACCCTTTTATGTGTAAAGAACCTGATAAGATAATAATTTACCTTCTTTTTATTTATTAGGGAAAAAATGCATGCTCTTTTGACATTTGATTTCAGTAAATCCTGATCATTTCTGGGTTTTATTAGAAAAATGCTAACCATATCTTTCTATTGATCTTTTCATTAATGCATATGCATTTGAAATTGCATCTAAAAAATTCATGAAGTTGAGGGATCAAAGCAGCGTATTACTGAGAATTTCCTAAAGATAAATTTGTTTCTCAAAAATTAAAAATGAGTTGTACATTTTTCCCATTAAGAAAATCAATTATCAATTCCTCAAAGAAATTCCAGGTGTCCTTTTACCAGTACCACAGAAATAAAGTATCTTTTAATCCTATAATTAAGCCTTCAGAAATAAAGTACCTATTCTGCTATTCATAACAAAACATAAAATAAAACATTTCTTTAATTTTGAAAGATTCTCTCTGTTTTTATTCTCTCTCTGTCTGTATCTCTCATGCATACCTGTGAACCAACAATGCATGCACCTTCCTCCAAAAACAAGGTGAAATTGCTTGTCAAGTTGAAACTACCGGTTAACCACCGGCCGGCCGGCACGTTCAACTGGGCCCCACCGTCAGCCGCATATTTACTCAGCTGTTCAACGGCCTTTCTGAAGGCTCGGGTATTCAACGTGGCCCCATCACCAACCCCACCAAACTCCTCGATAGATGAAACAATCTTCCTCGGTTGGCCCGGCCTGTACAAGACCGAACAGCTTCTCGGGTCCACCTCCTGGTATGAACCGGGCACAAATCCGATAAGCCGGGCTGGTGTGCTCTGATTCCATGTCAGCCCTAATATTACCAAGGCTATGCACAATACAGCCCAGCTGGAACGCCATGGGTTCTTTAGAAATTGAACCCATGGCCTAATATAGACATCCATGTTCCATGGTGACATGAGAGAGATGGAGAGGAGAAGATATATATAGGAGAGAGAGAAAGAGAGAGAAATTAATATGCGGTGCCTGATTATATGTAGGTTTGCTCCTATTGTGTGGTGTGAGATGGCATTAATTTGTAGCTATAATTGGGTGATTAGACTAATGGTTATCTCTTTGTACTAGTTAATTGAAAAAAAAATTATAAACCATAATTAAAAAAAATTATGAAACCATGATTATCATTTTTTTTACAAAAACTATAAGAACTGAAATGACAATTTGACCGAGGTATTTTCACAATTTTTTAACGTATTTTTTCTCGAAATCTGTGAAAACAATTGGGATCGAAATGATAATTGGTCTAAAAAAAGGACTGAAATGGCATATCTTTTCTTATAATTTTTGCAGAAAAACAAAACAATCAAGTTGGTTTGATAATTTTATTTATTTATTTATGATTTCTAAAAAAAAATTCAGTTAATTGTCTGATTAAAAATGACATGAGGTGGCATTCTTTTATGGAAATAAGTCAGAACAAGAAAGAAATCAGAGCAGTTATTGTATTTATATTATTATATTATCATTGTGTGTTATATTAGTATATTATTCTTTTGTTAAGAGCCAATTTTCTCCCATTTATTTTTCAGTTTCCATTTGTTCCCAAATTGGAGAATATGCAATTGGGAATTGAATTGTTACAGTTAAATTAAAGATTGAGCAGTAACTTTAATAATACCAAGTAATTACGAGCACAAGTATTAGTTCAAAAAAGAGAGACAGTTTCTTGATTTTATTAACATCGTCATTAATGCTTAGAAAAGCTACGCCTATTAACAACCAAAAACAAAAATGCTGTGCCTATCAGCCTATGTCAGCATTGTTGACATATTTAGAATATAATAATATATACTTGGAGTAGAACTTGGGTGTTCTTAAGTTCACTAATTTTTTTGGTGAATTCAAATCTAAAATCCGTTAAATTAGTTTCAAATGACGAATTCAAATTATTAAAACTCATCTATCTTACGAGTGATGCATATATATGTGAAAATTTTAAACATTCAAATTAATTTAATATAAAGTCAAACGATCAAAATTAGAAGGTTAATAAATTAATTCTAATGTATTTATTTTTTGAATATTTTTTGAACACTTGACTCTGTACAAAATTAATTTCAAAATTAAACTATTTTAACTGTAGACGCATTACTCGTAAAGTAGACGGATTTTAACGGTTCAAATTCGTCGTTTAAAGTCAATTCGATGAATTTTAGACTTGAGTTTACAATAAACTTGATGAACTTAAGAACACCCTAGTTCTGCTGTGTGTGTGTGTGTTATTCAGCATAACCAATTTAATATTGGGTAATTATAATTTCCCCCACCTATCCATCCCCCATTTCATCCCCCAACTAACTTTCTATTTTAACTATAACTATAACTACTATTTTTAACAACATTTATTTCTTTCCTCTTTCTCTTTTTCTCTTCCACCTCCATTTTTCCACTTTCACCTCCATCTTCTTCTCTCACCTCCTTCTCCCACCTCCCTCTTCCACCTCCGCCTTCCACCTCCCTCTTTCACCTTCGCCTACCACACCTCACCTCCACCTCTACCTCCCTCTCCCACCTCCTCCTTCGCCTCCATTTTTCCATCGATAAGCTCCCCTCCCTCTCCCACCTCGAAATGGTAAATACAATAAATTCCCTTCCTCTTGCACTTTCGTCTCTGTTTTTTTCCCTCTATGCCTGCTGCTCCCGCTCCAACGAACGTTCTGCCGGAGATCATCCGTCACTCCATCCCAATTAAGCACGCCTCTGTCAGGAATGAATACTTTATCGTGTATGAATGAATACTTCAATGTGTAGGAATGAATACTAGAGCATGTCTCTACTGGGTCAGATCCGTCACTGTCGATCGTATCAAAATAATTTTGTATATGTATATGCAATTAATCCCTTTCATGTTTATGTTTTCATTCCTTATGAAGTAGCGAGTTTTGTAAAGAACAAAGCTTTATTAATGGTGAATTAGGCCACTGCGTATTAAATAAATAACATACAAATAAATTTTGAAAAAAAGAGAGAGATATATGAATGAATACTTGATGTCTTAGATATGAATATTTTAATGTGTATAAATGAATACTTGCGTGACAAGATATTAATACTTGTGCAACAGACAACTCGAAAGTATGTCATCATGGATCTCATTTGTAAGATAAAAATATGTAGAAAATATTCATGGTTTTAGATTTGCAAAATTCTTCATAGATCATCAGAAATATTAGTTAGATTGAACGAAGAAAAAAAAACTCACCTCTAAAAACATGTAAAAGATGGATGAGTGATGTTCCAGTTTTTATATTTGCACTTACACGACAAGGATTAATACTTTCTCGATAAGAGATGAATACTTGTGCGACGGACAACTCGAAATTATGTCATCATGGATCTCATTTGAAAGATAAAATTGTGTAGAAAGCGTTCGTGGTTTTAGATTTGCAAAATTCCTCATAGATCGTTAGAAATATTGGTTAGATTGAACGGAGAAAAAAAAATCACCTCTAAAAACGTGTAAAAGATGGATGAGTGATGTGTTCAGTTTTTATATTTGTACTTGCACGACGAGGATGAATACTTTCTCGATAAGGATGAATACTTGTACAACGGACAACTCAAAAGTATATCATCATGGATCTCATTTTAAAGATAAAATTATGTCAAAAACATTCGTGGTTTTAGATTTGCAAAATTCCTCACCAATTGTCAGAAATATTGATTATATTGAACGAAAAAGAAAAAATCTCACCTCTAAAAACGTGTCTAGTTTTTTTTTTTTTAAATACTTGATATATTAGATGTAAATACTTTATGTGTTACAGATTAATACTTGATGCATTATAGATGAATACTTGAGCGCGCCAGTTATAAAATCTTTCAAATATTATGTAGTCCTAAAATAATAAGTGGTCCCCCCTAAATAATTAGTAGTTATTGAAGTAGTTAATGTCTGGGGAATGAAATGGGGGATTGTTACAGGGGGATAGCTAGATGCTCCCTTTAATATTTTGTTAAGTAACATAATGGGAAATTTAATGAGAATTGATTGAACAGAGCGTGATGTTTTGATGGTTCCATGTGAAACGGCGCAAACATTTAATGAAAGGTGGAACTGGTCATGTGAAACGGTGCATACAATTAGTGAATGGTGGAACAGATCTACGTAAATTTTTTTCATGCGTGAACTGGAAGTTCCCCGTGAGACGCGGTGATGGGTCCCACTGGGAGGCGACCTAGATATTAATTAATTCGCTTGCATCGTTTGATATTATTTAGTTTGCTTTGGATCTGCGCCGTTGACATGCACACATGCATCTATACATAATTATGTAGGGGTGCAAACGGGTTGGATATTATCCCACCGTATCCGATTCGGTATCCGAAAATTTAATATGGACATCCGATATTTGAATATCTGTGTAGATACGGATACAGATATGGTTTTGAATTTTAATTATCCGTATCCGAATAGTAGATATATATTATATAATTTAATATGAATTATGAAAAAAATTATGTTATTCACTATTATAAAAAGCGGATATCCTTATCTGTATCCGGTTAATATCCAATCCGTATTCGTATCCATCTAATATCCGATCCGTATCCATATCCGTATCCAAAAAATAAAAAGTAGTACAGTGCATCTATATATTTTGAAGAAAAACAATAATTTTCTTTTTCAAAAAAAATAAATTTCTAATTTTTAAATATTAAAAAAAACTCCTGATATTCACACAACACAATTTATTATTTACACATTTAGATTTTTTTATTTAGTTGTTATTTAAGATGAGGAAATAATTAATGTACATCCAATAATTTACGCTCAGTTCGTAATACTTGCAGAAACACTATTTAATTTTTGAACAATTATATTACTCCCCCCCTTCCATCCCCCCACCATCCCTCCATTCCAAAGTATTTTTATCTCATTTCAATCTCATTCACATATTTCACGATATATGAGAAATTTTGCGAATCTAAAATCACGAACATTTTCTACGTAATTTTATCTTTCAAATAAGATCCATAATGACATACTTTCGGACAAGTTATTACAGAAGTATTTATCCCTCATCGTGCAAGTATTTATACCTACATAGATATATAAAAATATTACTATCAATTATTATAAGTATTTATACTGATATATGAAAGTATTAATATCATGTATTATAAGTATTTATACTGACATATGAAAGTATTAATATCAAGTATTATATGCAAAACAATATTTTCAAGTATAGGTATAAATACTTGCACGATGAGGGATAAATACTTTTGTAACGACTTGTCCGAAAATATATCATCATGGATCTCATTTGAAAGAGAAAATTACGTAAAAAACGTTCGTGGTTTTAGATTCGCAAAATTTTTCATAGATCGTGAGAAATATGAATGAGATTGAAATGAGATTAAAAAACCCACCTCTAAAAATGTGCATGGTCCCCCATGTGATTTGAGATTTCCCCCACCCTCCATGAAAAAAATGTGCTTAGTCCCCTAAATATTTTTGTACTTAAGGATAAATACTTTATTTCTTCGAGATAAATACTTATGTACGTAAGTATTAATACCTTATGAAAAAAATGACAGCTGGAGTTTTTTGGCATTTTGTGCGGGTTAATTGCCGGTTAATTATCACTGTCCTTAATTTTTTTATGGAAGCCAAATTTATTTCTTGTTTATTCTTTCAAGAGTGACTTGTATCTCTACATCAATTATTTCTTCATCTTCTTTCATTGTATGTTTGAAATTTAATTGTCTATTAATAATAAATTTCGTTCTAGTTTTGGAGGAAGTGTCAGAAATGAAGAGCTAATTATAATAAAAATAACCTAAAGATAAAATATATCTTGCTCCCATATTTTCTTTTTAATTTTTTTCTGTTTGGCTTTTTCATTAAACTCAAATGAGGTCAATTGATTTTGACTCAAAAAATAATTTTGTAGATCGAAACTTGATCATTTATAATTTTATTTTTTTCGTTAGCCTTTTAGTTCTCATGATAATAATGAGTTTCATAATAACTTGGCTAAATAAAAATCTTAGAATTGTTTATCAAATAGAATATTAATTTCTCAAATCTCAAACAATTATCTATCAAAATGATGCCCCTATCTTTCTTTCTTTTTTTTTCTTTTTGATCTATTTTTAAGTCGATTTTCTTCTTCTTCTTCTTCTTTATTTTTTTTTATCATTTTTATTACATTGATACTCAATCCATATTCTGATAGTAGTAGTTAACATATTGAATTTAAACTAGGAAAAAAAAAAAGAAGAAGAGGAGAAATGAAAAATATACCTTAATATTTTTTTCAAATATATATTAATTATGAGTGAGGCTAAGGTACTATGCAAAGCACATCTTGATTCATACTATGAATTAATATCTCTATTTTTGACTTTGCGCATCTTGATTCATACTATGAATTAATATCTCTATTTTTAAAGTCAAAGTAATCAATCTGAACTATTCAACATGGAAGATGTTCTTAAAATCATATTTCTTTTTTTTTTTTTAGAATTAGGTAGAAAATAGCTTTATGTAAATATTCTAGACCATTCAAAAGTGACATTTCTACCTATTTATAAAAATAATAAAAAAATTTACATAATATAAAGTTGATCTGTAATTACATTTTTTTTTTTCATATGGAGAGCATGTTGGACTGTTTAAATTAACTGTTTGAATATTAAAAATGCAAATTTTGATCCACAGTACAGACCAATCATTAAGTAAGATCTGACCCATAAATAAAATTTCAATATATAATTTAGGATAATTTAAAAGGATAAATTTCTCAACCGAAAAATCTTTATAATATTGAACAAACAAAATTACTCATTTATAAAGAAAAAATAATATACTATTTGAGAAACAACTAAGTAGGATTAGATATCGTTTCCCAACTAAATTTTTTAAGTATTATAGTTTAAATAACACAAAAAAAATATTGCTTTGCTTTGAATATTAGTTCTCAGTCAACATCTATCAACATGAGCAAATGGAGATATTTGGATTCATTTAGCGCCTCTCAAGACAACATGTGCTTGGTTGACCCGGCATTGACTATTATGTATTATTTTCTAACTTTTACATTTATGATTGAATGGAACAATTTTGTTTATTGTTTTAATTGGAATGACATTTAATGGAGCAAGAATGACAATATTTCATTGTTTTTTATTTGTTTTATATGAATTAATTCACTATTTTACTAACTTGATTAAAAATTAAATTAGTTACTATTTTCAAATTTAAAATTAGCTCTATTCTTTGTTTCATCGAAAAGAGGAGAAGAGTTCTCTTTCTTTTGTCAGAAAGTTCACCTCTACAAATTGAAGAAAAAGACTGTAAACATGAAATATTTTATCATGAACTCTTTATAAGTATATCAGTTGATAATGATATTTGCATAAACATATTGATCTTATATAAAATAATTCAACAAGTAAAAAGTTTGGAAGGTAAACATTTAGATCATAAAATAAATGAAGATTAATAATTTAGGCTCGTAATTTGAAGCCAATTGGACGATCTCAACTCATAAACCAATTTGTGAACTCAAACTTGGATGACTTCACTCATATTTTGTTATTTAAATCAAAGCCATAAATGTTGTATTTAATTTTAAAATTTGTTTATTCACTTGTTAACAACTGCTGAGGCAAATCACTGTCCATGTGATAATATCCCAAATTTATATAAGAATCATAAAATCTTCAGAAAACCTAGATCAATAAATGTTCAATTTCTAACTACATTGTCAAGACAGTAAATATGAATACAAGGACTCCCATTTATAATACCTTCTTACTGTTTACACAACCCAACCCGACCGGAGTATTGTAAGTGAAACCCAAATAAACCCAAAAGGGAGAAACAAATTGATTACATCCAACGGCAAGCACTACACATGGAACGGCTCCAGTTGCACATCCTTGGCCGTGAGCGGTACATACTCACCTAAATAAACTTCCAGATGATCTGACAAGTTACTCTTGTCGATGCTCTCATGGTGGTACGACTTGCACACAAAGTACACCACCGTCTGTACCACAAGTGCAAAAAGAACAAATGCGCACAGTAGCAATGACACGATGAAGCCATAGAAGACCCTGCCAGCTACGCTCATCCCGACACCTTTCACAACTAGTTCTCTAAACGCAACTTCTAGAACAACGAAACAGATATTGAGCAAGATAAAAATGCCGGCAATTGTCCAGTGTTTACCTGTAGATTAAAAATGAAAAGCATGATAATTAATTAATTATGCTGGTTTCAATTAGACCAAGATTGCGAACAGGATTACATGAAATTCCCCCCTATACAAATATAATTAGGCTGGAAATTGGTATTACAGGTAATTTCTCCAGGAACTGGGTTTCTAAAATAAGCATGTGAACACACAAAATATATCAAGGAGGATAAAAGATGGGTACTAGAGGCGACATTCTTATTTCCTGGAACCTCCCTTTCAAAAGAAAGCCTAGTTAGTACAATTTGCATCACTAAAAGAAACCTAAGCAATGTCGAACTCCGCCTAGGATAAAATTGGAAGAGTGAGGCTATGGTACTATGCATAGCGCAGATTGGTCCATACTATGGATCAATATCTCCATTTTTTATCCAAACAGTTGATCTGAACCGTTCAACACGATCACTATATGAAAATGTTTTTGTAGGTCAAATTTTACATTTTTTACAATTTGTTTAGTTAGGTAGAAAACCACTTGATCTAAAAATTATAGACATTCAAAAGTAGTGATTTTCTACCTATCAAAAGAAATAGTAAAGCAGTTCATAAAAATGTAAAATTTAGTCTACAAGTACATTTTAATATGGAGATCATGTTGAATCATTCAGATCGACTATTTGAATTTTAAAAACAAAAATATTAATCCATAGACCTGTCCATGCTATGCATAGTATCGTAGCCTCACTCAAATTGGAATGATACCAGAAGCCCAGCAATTTAAGTAAACATTTCAACAAAAATAGGCCACCCAGCCCATCAAGAGACAAAAAAGAGAACCAATTCATAATAACATAAACACAATGCAGCACCTTTGATCAAGAGGCGGGATTTGCGCATGGCATCGAATCCCTTGGATTCTTCTAGAACAGAGACCACACTGGCAAGGTGCCAGACAATGGAGATGTAGACGAGGCCAGCCAGGTAGAAGAAGAGAATGAGAACACCAAATGGGGCCGCTGCGGCAGTGCCATCGAGCAACAGCAGCACCAGCACAAGTACTGAGATGGCGAGTGTATTGTACCCAAAGAGCAGGATGAATGCCGCCACAAATGTTGCCATCAGCCGCCTCCATACCTATAAAACAAACAATTTGTTAGCAATGAATACTTTACTAGAAGCAACCACTATTTGGTACGTGCAAAAATTATACATCATTTGTGATGTTGGCAAAAACCAACTGAAATAGAAGTATAGAACTGACAGGGAAAACAAAAGTAAAATCACAACCACTTTGCCCTTAGCTTGCTGAACTTAGCATAAATATAGCCTACATACACCACAAATTGTGGCAAATAAAAGGATTTTGTTAGAAAGAAACTATATTCCTCTCCCCTTGAGTTCTGCTCTTTATTCTGCCAATCCATAATCACAAGGTACCAGCACAAACATGCAAGGTTTTATACTGTTTTGTAGGCATTTCAAGCTACTGCAATTGGAATTGTGGGATTGGATTATCAACAAACAGCAGTGCTCTGGACATAAATGAAGTTTCATTATGTTATGTGCCAGTTTTTTTTCACGTGGTACGAATCAAAACAAGGAGCTAAGTTGGTTAATTTTGAAGAAAAATCAAGTGCTAATATGGCAAGACCTATCACTAATTAATAAGTGGTTGCCGAAGAATTGATAATTTGAACAGATAATGTCAACCAAATGACTTCTAATTAGATATTTTTAACTATCTCCGGCCCCAAAAGATATTAGGTTACCTGACTACTGTGGTACAAGTTTGCATATTTCTCTATTTTTGGAGTAGGGTATACAGAAATTTTCAAAATAACAACTCTAAAATTCGTTGCTTCCGAACATTCTTGTGTAAGTCAATTTATCCTTTTTACCCAAATTAGTTACTCAGCAGCTTTGTTAATAACTGTAGGTGAAATTAATACCGTACAACTATAAAACAATAATTATAATAGGCAAGCAAATCTCTCTTCCAGCAAAGCTGGTTTTTCCAACAAAACAGGAGAAAGGTTCGAGTGTCGTATCAGGAATTAAAGTAGCGCAATTAATAGTATAACTTCAATTAAAACAAAAAGGAATCACGTGTATCTTACTTTAGGTACAACTGATAGAACTCGCGAGAAGCTGAGTTCTTTTGCCGAATAAATGGAAGCAACGGAATAAACCGCCGCAGCTGTAGAAAGCATGGCCAGAACAAGTAGCGCCACCAAGTAAACACCTTTGAAAATCATCAGTTTCATCCAATCAGATGCGAGTCTTTGCAAAATCCGATGCTCGGCAGCCGAATCGGGCGCAGCTCGATCAAGCGCCGAATCGTCGGAGTCAATCGAGCTGAATAGGTAGTAGGAGATCTGGATATGGAGTAGGAAAAGAAGCGACAAAGGGAGAACGAGAGAGACAGCGATGCGAGCGAAGAGATTTCGCCATGAGTGTATCAGCTTGCTGGATTCACGAAATATACCCACTAAAGAGAGGAACTGGAGCTCTTCTGGTTCGCAATCCATGGCGAGAGAGAAGGAATAGAGGCGTTGTTTGTTTGAGAGATTTTTTCCGGGAGAAAAGAGGACAGGAGAGGAGGAGAAAAACAAAGGAGACTCGGCGAAGTCACGAGAGTTTTGTTGTGGTCAATCTTTTATGTATAATTGTGTAGTGGGTTGTTTTGTAGCAGTATATAAAGCTGATATACAGAAAGAGAGAGATTTTCCCGGGAGAAAGAGGAGAGTAGGAAGAAAACAAAGGAGACTCGGTGAAGTCACGAGAATTTTGTTGTAGTAAAAATTCTGTATATAATTGTGTAGTGGGTTATTTTGTAGCAGTAAATAAAACTGATACACAGAAAGAGAGAGATATGGTCGAAGGAATTGTTGATTGCGAGTTATCTCTTATTTCTGGTAAATTATTGAAATAGACGACCGATGACTTTGAAAGTTTGAAGGTCAAATTTCAATTTAAGCTACCTTTCTTCGGTGCTTCCTTAAGCTTTCCCTTTTGACTATTCAAAGAATAAAAAAATAATTCAAAAAGCTTTTTTTTTCTAACAAATCAATTCCAAAACGTACAATAATTCCAAAAGGATTTATTTGTGTATTGCATTTAGGAAAAAAAAAAAAACAATCATTTGAATTTTAAGCATGTGACTTTTAATATTAAAAATAAACATCATTTTTATTATTAAATAAAAATAATAATTCTCAAAAGTTACAAATAATATAATCCTTATTACCAACGAATGAATTTGAAGAATTACAATAAATATGATAGAGCTTATGAATTTATCTAAATTGTTTGTTAATAGAAAAAATTTAAAAACTTTAAGAACTCATTATAAAGGACTAATTATTAAGATGTAGAGATATATTGTGAGGCTAAATTTAAATATATGAAAATCATCTAATTAAGAGTTAATTAATTTTTTTTTTTATATTGTGCACCTTATTCATAAATAGCTATTCAATTGTTGCAATTTCTCTGATCTAGAAGGTGTGCAATACAAATTCCAAAACATGCAACAACCATTTTTTTCTGAATCCTCACAATTTCGAATTTTTCGGTTACATTCACATTTCACAAGGTAAACGTTGATTAAAACCGTTGACCGATGGATGGGATCATAAAACGGGTCAAACGGGTCAGATGATAAATTTTGATGCAAGCAAAAATACAATATATTTGTAATGTCAGAATGCAAAAATCTAAATTTCCTACAATTTTCTTTTTCATTAATAAATAAATTTATATAAAACTGAATTTACCATCATCATTTTACTATTTTGGATGGTGCAAGGATTAGTGCAAAAATAGTAATTTTTGAGTTAGTGATTAAGAATAGTGCTAACCTAAGGGATTCAAGAATAGTACTAACTTTGGCTATTTCAAATTAGTAAAAAATATTATTTGAATTGTATGTTAGGAATAGCACTAGTTTTTAATTGATATCGCTAACCCCGTTTCTTCTATTTTCCGCTAACCCATGATTTTAACAGAATAGAGCTTTTCCTCCGCTATTCTTATTTTCTATATGTCATTTGAATGACAAGTTTTTAGGAATAGCTCCGCTATTTTAAGAATAGCTCTATTCTTACCGCAACCAAACGCAAAATAGATACTGACAAAAATAACAGAAGTCATTAAATTATCAATAGTAGTTGTTGTTAGAATAGATCATTTAAAGAAATTTTGTGTTTTTCCTGAGCAGATGTAATGTCAAGTATCAGGAAGCTGAAAAGGAACTATCCATTGATATCTAGAGATGTACTTGCTCCAACCAATTCATGTGCTCTTGAACAAATCGCATTAATTTATTAATTAATATGTTTTATTTTATTTTATTTTGTCTACCAAAACTATGCTTCCCATGAAGACAAATTTTCATTATTCATGTTTTTATGCAAATTAATAGGTCATGAAAATACGTAATCATGGATTTCAAACGGTTCGGTTTGTTCGGTTTTACACCGAATTGAAAAATTTTGATTTAAATGGTTCGGTTTTTTGGTTTTAATGAATCAGTTCGGTTGAATTTTTGAATTATTTCGGTTTAAATGATTAGGCTTGATTTAGACTTTTCAAACCGATTAAACCGAACTGACCGAATTTTATTGGTTCAAGTATAGTTTATATTTTGTTTAGTTTAATCATTGTTTTCTTTCTTTCATTTTAGTTTAAATATTTAAGAATATGTACATATTTTGTATAAAATTGAACAACTTATGTATGCACATGTTTAATTTTCATTAATAATGGCACCAATAGGTTTACTTCGGTTTGAACCGAATAAACCAAAATTTACTTCGGTTTATTTGATTCGGTCCTTAATCGGTTCGATTCAGTTCTATTTTTTAAAACCGAAGAAAATTTTGATTTAGTTATTTTAGTTCAATTTCAATCGAACCAACCGTTTGAACACCCCTAATCATAGATGCAAATTATTAGTGCAGTCCTGTGTATAACTACAAAATTTGTTTTATTCTTGAAAATAAAATTGCTTAATTACATTGGTATTTTCGTGGATACTCCTTTCAGTAATAATTATATTATCATAAATAACAATTTCAGTGGTAGACCTTCTGCAATAATTATTTTTTATCTTCGTAGATAAAAATTTTTGTTTCCCATTTTAAAATTAAATTTAACAAAAAAACTTGTAAAAAACAAGTTCTTATTCATGATACACCTAAATAATATAAGTATCAAATTTTATATAATTTTGAGTATTATTTTATAACGTGCGAAGATTATTCAATACAAATTAGGAGGAAACTTAAATTAATCGTAATTTATTATTTTACACCGATCATAATATAATTATATTATATAAATCATATCCAAACTGTAAGATTTTCAATGGAATTTTATTAATTGTCAAGTTAATCAATTATTATTGGACTACAATCAAATACTAAATGCATTCAAAAAGTTTATAATAGCATAAACTAACGATGACTTTTAGAATTTTACAAAAAAGTAGGAATCAAATTGTACAATGAAAACAAGCAATTCCAAAAGTATAGTAGAACTAGGATGTTCTTAAGTTCACCAGTTTTTTCGTGAATTCAAATCTAAAACTCATCAAATCTGCTTCAAATAATGAATTCAAACCATTAAAATCTGCCTATTTCACAAGTGATGTGTCTACATGTGAAAATTATAAACATTCAAATTAATTTAGTTTAAAGTCAAGCAATTAAAATTAGAAGGTTAATAAATTAATTTTAATGCATTCATTTTTTGAATGTATTTTGATCACCTTAACTCTATGCAAAATTAATTTCAAAATTAATGTTTTTTAAATGTAGATGCATCACTCGTAAAGTATGCAGTTTTAACAGTTCGAATTAGTCGTTTAAAGCCGATTCGATGAGTTTTAGACTTGAATTCACTAAGAGACTTGGTGAACTTAAGAACACCCTAGTTCTACTCCCGAAAGTATACCATGTAGTTAGGGCTGTTAAAAAAGTTCGTAGTTAGTAATTCGATTGATTTTGATTTTTAAAAAATCGCAATTAACTCGTTCGATTGAAGTTCATTATGAAACAAATCAAATCAGTTCGGTTCGAATCTTATTCAAACTCAAACTCAAATTGGATATAGTTCGTTTGAAATTGGTTTGCAAACTATTTAGGTTAAAATTTTAAATTAAGATATAACGTTCAAATTAGAGCAACAACAGTGACTCAGTGCAAAATCAAGGTTTTATTTCAAATAGGTACAAATAGGTACCTGATATAATCAGATAAAATCCAATACGATGTTTAGTTTAAGCTATTCACTTTTCAAAAATAACTAAGAACAGTAAGACTGTCAAAAAAAAATCGTAGTTTTTTATTCGATTAACTTTGTTTCAAAAAAATAATCGCAATTAACTCGTTCAATTAAAGTTTGTTCTGAAACAAATCAAATCAATTCGGTTCAAATCTTATTCAAAGTCAAATTAAGATAAGTTTTTATTTGATCCGATTCATTTGCAGCCCTACATGTATAGAAAACGATAGTTTGTTATATAAAGAAACGAGGTCCATAAACTCCAAAAGAGACAATATTATGGTCTTTGCAATCTTTTTTAAAGAATTTTGTGGTTGTCAATGAGCCAAAGTGGATCAAAATTGCATTGAAATTTGTTAGGTCGGAATCTACTCGCACTGGTCACGAACCGGTATAACTTGATCACTTATTTATTAATGAATTGTATTTATGATATTTAATCTTGGCTATATACAAGTAAACATACTTAATATATAATAAACTTTAGAAATCGATCTGACTTGAGACGGATCATAAATTCTAGACTCATATAAAATCGGATCAGAAATTACTGAAATTTTTATTAATAGAAAAATAATTAAATACATATCAATGGAGAAGGAAATTGTGTTTTTTTAATATTTAAGAAAAATGTAATTGTTTATAGTTTGCTTAACAAAATTTAATTACAAACTAACTAAATCGCATAAAAAAAAATTACTTCATAGACCATTACGATCAGAGGATTTCATAGTCTATCACGACCAGAGAATACAAAACCGAATTGCTGAAAAATAATATGTTATGTGAAGGCCGAAACAGACTATTTCCTACGGTCATGATTGACTATAAAGTTATCTAATCGTGAGAGACTATAAAGTTCTCTGGTCATGAGAGACTAGTTAAGAGAGTAATTAAATTTTCACTAAGCTGACCGTAATAATTTATAACGTCCACCATCACAATTTTTCTAGACATTGAAAAAACACAATTTTTTTCTCCATTATCGCTATTTTTTAATTATTTTTTTATTAATAAAAATTTCGACAGATTACATCCAGTAAGAGTTGCCGCACGTGTTATTGCTATAGAAGAACTCGGAAAGTAGTGATAGTTGGTCAATGCTTGAGATTATAGAAGCAACGAGATGGGATGGGACCAGAGAAAAAAAAAAAAAAAAAAAAAAAAACCGATCAGGAAGTTTCTAGATTGCTGACTCAGTCAAATTAGGACCATTTTTCTCTTTCTTCTGTTTCTTTTTTGTTTCAAAAAAAAAAGAAAAAAAAAAAGAATGCGTGTTATCTGTTTTTTTAGAGCTTAAGGCATGGAGAATTTAGAAATTCTAGAATAACGCGGTTTGATGTTAACTTTTTGGTAGACTTGAATTGGCCAGTGGTTTCTTCTTGGCTAAGGCTAAGGCTTCTTAATTACTTTGAAATCTGGATCGTTAATATTAAATTAAATTATATTCTATATGTTCCTTTTTTATTAAATGCTGATGAATCACGATCACTAATAGGAAATTACTATGGCGATAATCTATGGATAAATTAATTTGAATATTATTGAGGAATAAGCAGAGATGGAATCACATAAGACTATAGTTCTCAGCTCAAAAATAAATTAAAAAATAGGCTTTTATTTTTATATTTTTGTCAGGAAAAATATAAATTATATTTAAGATTAAAAAATTACGTCTCATCGTAATTTTTTTTCTCAATTTTTGTTTAGGTTTTTATCAGAAAAAATTATAAAAAATATATTTAATATTTAAAATAATTATAAAATTACACCTCATCTTAAAATAATAATTATTTGTAGGTCTGCATTCAAAGGATGAAAAATTTATACCATTTCAACAAAATACACACACATAAAATTGAATACATCTAAATGTGGAAAAGGTCAGCTAAAAAAATATACATTGAGTAGTTAAGAAATAGTCATGGATAAATATAGATATAGTTATGGATAAATCATAGTTATATCTTATTATAATTTTCAATTGGTATTTACACCTTGCACTAATTGGATAAATCATACTTCTTGATAATTGGCTCTCATAAAATTTATATAAATAGAGAAACTATAGCGCTTCATGTTGGTTATCAAATTTCCTTGCCAAAAAACTATTAAAATTTCCATGTCCTACGTGGAGTGATCCATGATTCATATTTCTATTTTCAAAATCAAACAATTCATTTAAAGTTTTGAACTGTTGAGCATCATCTGTATATTAAAATGTATTTAAAAACAAAATTTTATATTTTTATCAAATTATTTTATTATTATTTTTAGACGAGTATAAAATTACTTTTGAGAGATCTTGAATATTTAAATATATAATTTTCTACTTATCTAAGCAAATTATGAAAATTTAATATCCAGATACATTTTTAATATGAAGATCATTTTGAACAATTAAGATCCACAATTTAAATTTCAAAAATAAAAATATAATTTATAACACAGACCAAGGGAGTCCATGTCCCCCCAGGTACCTGAGAAGCAATTAATAAAAATGGACGGCCCAGATTAATTCTATTAAGACCTAACTCAGTCCAGTAGCTGTTGAGGTTGTGGGGGTCTGCTTCAAGATTCGTGCCAAGTGAAATGAACAGTCCAAATTCACCGCTTGCGCATCAGGTACCTGGGGGTGATACGAATTCATACCAAGGTGCGCTGTTATATAAGAAACTAATAATCAACCTAAACCGTTATATATATTAGATACTTTTAGGCCCAATATTACCCAACATCCCGGCCCAATATTGAGCCCATTTACAGAAACTATGCCTTAATCGGCCCACAATTCTTTTTCCAACAAGGACAGTGAATTAGAAATAAAAAAATGTGCGCCAAAGCCCGCTCCAAAAGGTTCAACATCATGATTTCCAAATGAAATAAAAAATAGACAGTTGACAACTGCAGAGGATCAAGTGTATCAAATTTATTTTATAATTTTACTTCAAAGCTAACGATTACACTGAAAACAAAACAAACCTTGTAGAACAGATAATATCTCATTCAACTATCATATCTACATCAACATTTTTCTCAAAACAAACTACCACAAAAAAAAAAATTCATAAAGGTACAACAGTATTCTCTCATGCAACGATAAACTACTGCTCCAAAGCAAGTACCTTATCTATAATCCCTTTCAAAGCAAGTGCACTTACACCGCAACTCTTATCGCCAAAGCATGACCTCCCTTCCTCAGCAGCCCGACACAAATGGGGGTCCATTGGTACCTTGCCAAGGAATGGTACACCCATCTCGAGGCACATTTTCTGGGCTCCGCCTTGGCTGCTATCAAAAATCTCAGAGCATACAAGAGTGTCAAGCAACTCAGGTGCCTTTTCACGGATCAGGTTCAGAGCCCACTCTGTTGCATCAGTTTCGGTTCCGGATTCAGTAACCCGGGAGAACTTGAGATCCGGCAATTTTTGCTTGAGCCCACTCATATTTTCCACCACACCTAAAATTTTTATGCCAACTTTCCTGAAGAAAATGAAAATGTAATAAGAATAGGTGATTTATGTTGCTAGGGTTTTCAAATTGGAACAGGCAACAAAAAATAAAGCAGGTTCCAGCTATCAGAAAAATAGAAACGGCATCTTGCCTTTTTGCAAGAAAGCCTTATGACAACTGATGACCAAACTAACTCTTAGTCTGATACTACCATAGTACAAACACACATAACATTATACTGTGGAATAAACCCTAATTTAGATTTCTTGTACAGTTAACCTTGTATCCAGTGACCTAGAATAACCTTAAAGTGTGCAGAATCATCAACCAAGTAAGGCTCATTTTGTCTTTATTAGGAAAATTGTATGATTAAAAACACACCAAGCAAATAATGCGAAGAAAGAAAAAAAAATTCCCATATATGGCAGAGGCTTAATCCAAAGCTACAATACAGCTCTAAGATACAAAAATATATCCCTTATCCTAAACTTTTAGAGAACAATACACAATCTTTACCTATCCAAAACTGTTGTTGTGTGTATCTTATAAAAATGAAACTTTCTGTTCAAATGATTACACAATCTATACTCATCATGCACAGTTCAAGTTAAGCAAGTGGAAGTAAATGAAGAATAACAAAAGCAAATAGGAACACTTCACAAACAATCATAAAATATAGAAATATACAGTAAAAACTAAAAACCATATACTACAAACATACCTACAGAAGCTAATCTCCTTGCGTACATCAATCAGAGCAACCTGTTGAGGCGTGGTCACGATAATCGCCCCATCAATACCAGTTGCCTGAAGAAACTGCACAATTGAAATATGTTCATCAGAGGTGCCAGGTGGCGCATCAACCACCAAATAGTCAATCTCGCCCCAGTACACATCCTTGACAAACTGCTTGATGAGGCCATTCTTCCTCGGGCCCCGCCAGATGACGGCATCATCAGGGTGCGGCAGCATGAAGCCGATGGACATCACACCTAGGTTGGAGTTTGACTCAACATAGACTGGGGACCACCCGAGATTGCTCTTATGGATGTCATTCCCTTCCAGGCCAAGCATCTTTGGGATACTGGGCCCGCATATGTCAATGTCTAGTAGGCCCACCTGTCGGTCGGCTTCGGCCAGTGCAAAAGACAGCTGTGCTGAGAAGGTGCTCTTCCCCACCCCACCTTTGCCAGATAGCACCAGAATCTTGCGCTTTACAGTCGCCATTCTATCTGCTATTTCGACCAGATCTGACACACCCAATACAATGTTAACACTTCATTTTATTTTTTAATGAAAGTCAAGGAGTCTTTTCTTTCATTTGCTTTCAGTTCAGATGCTTGAGATATCGTAATTTTAAATTTTGTCTGAACTTGAATGAAATAGACACCAAATTTTGAATGGTAACAGCAGTATCAGCATGAGGTTTTAACCCATTTCTAAACAAGTAGAATTTCATTATATGCTCACTTTACTCCTGGGACAGCATGGTTTCAACACTGAACTGTATGGCCCATGCAAAAGGATTACTAAAAACTGACAAAAAAGCAATCAGCCACTGACTGGCATTCAACATCAGTGTACCAGCACCAGGCCATCAGCTAAATGAAAACCCTTAACTTGTCGACTGACATATACTAAAAACAAAAAATCACTACAGAAAACGCTGAACAAATCAGCAAAATTTAAATATCAAAATATCCTTGGTAATCAACTCAATAGAATGGGCTGTGCCAAACATTATCGAAATTAAATCTAAATTGCAATGAAACTTCAGAAATTGCATGAACCCCATCCAGAAATAGCTAACTGAATGTGATTTCAGTAGCATGAAAGATACTGTAGCTAAAGAAAAAACAAATTTTTACCAGGATCAGGGCCTTTAGGTGCCGTAGCGCAAATTTCCTGATTTGGACATCCTGCACATGAATCAGCCTTTCCAGCTACCTCTGATTGTGGGCCCGGGCAATCTAAGAAAACAGAAAGAAATAAGTACCTGATGAAAATTACATGTTGTAGAACAGTGAATGGTTCTTATGTCTAAGTATCATATAGTGATCTAATGATCCAATTTCCATATTATTGTAGGTAACAGAAAGGTCTAACTATGAATCAAGATATGACAACCAATAATTTACAGCTTCCAAAATAAACAAACTAGAGGTAAAAAAAAAACCTCAATGATATACCTTCATGCATCAATTATTGGAACAGTGAAAGTTTAAAAGAAAAAAAAACAAAAAACAAAGTGAAATGTTTCCCAAATCAGAAGCCTCCTTGGCTCCCCTTCTATTCTTGTTTAAAATTCCAAAAGTACCTAAACAACAAACAATATATATACCACAAGGAACTCTGATAACACATGAAAATAGATTGGGAAACCCAACTAATTGGAAAATCTGAGAGCATACAAGGAAAAAATACTGAAATAATCCATAAACACCAAAGGAGAGAACGAGAAGGGTACATAAACCATTCTTCTCCACTAATCACTATTAAACCCTAATATTCTATGTCACTTGCGCACGAAACAAAACCTTCAAAAGAGAAACAAATTAGAGAGAGATAGCGCAAAAGGACTTACGCTCGTTTGCATCTTCTGGAATCTCTCCCTGGTGGCCATTGCTCGCCATTGCCCCTCTCTCCTCTTTCTTGAACTTTCTTCTTTGGGAACGAAGGGTTGATGATTCGATTAATATAATAAGTCTAAAACAAAATCGATCTGAAAAGTCGGACTTGGCTGCGTTTATTGATCGTCCGATTAATATCCAACGGTTGGGACTCCGTCACCTCCCCTTGAGAACGGCGCCGAAAACTGAGGGATTTTTATATTTTTAGTATTTTAGTATTATTTTACTATTTTACTTAATTCGTGCCGTGCAAGTTAAATTTTTAGAATCCGTATTCTCTGCATTACCGTACCGTTTGAGTTAATTTATAAATAATACGCCTCCATTAATATTAGTGCAGATTTCGATCGGACAGTCCTGATCTTAACTCAAACTTTGTGTTAATGCAGAGGACAAGAATTTAGATTTTTATGCATTGTGTTGGATCATGATTAAATTCGAAAAGATTAATTATGTTGTGATGAGCCAGTCGTTACCAAGTATGTTTAATTATTTTCTTAATATAACTTCATTTATTTAAAATTTCAACGATTGTATACTAGGTTATTTTTTTTTAAAATAATTATGTCACGTGAATAATCGCGATATCAAAAGATGATATTTTCCGAGATTTTTATTTTTATTCAAAAAAATATATATTTTATTATAAATAACTACAATTTAGCAAAATTTTTAAAAATGTCCAAATTACACAGAATATTTGAATTCCGAATTTAAAATTTCGGACCGTATAAAATATTTGCGGTATGTTTTTTTTTATTTAAAATTCCAGACCGTATAGAATATTTGTGGTTTGAATTTTTTTTTTTTTTGGCTTTTTTCAAATGACTGAGACAATTTTTGAGTTATAATATCTCACAATCTATTTAGAGATTTTGTGTAAAACTTTACAGTTTTTGTCTATAATGTCAAAACTGCATGTTAGTCAATTTTCATAATTTTAAATATTTTTATAAATTTTTCTAAATAGTGATTATTTATAATAATTTTTTTTTGGATAAAAATAAAAATCTCGGTCATATTTTTGCATCCTACATAGACCGACAAGGCGACAACCGTGAGCAATGAATAAATGAACCGACCACCTTTAGCAAAGAGTGGGAATTAATTGATAAGACTTAAACTAAATAATTTGGACAATATTTTCTTAAATAAATTGAAAATAATATACATATTAATTACGGGCGGCGGTTTATCGGTCAAGTTACTTTTATAAATTGAAATCTGCCTAATGTGTTTAAAAATTTTAAATATTCAAATTAATTTTGCATAAAGTCAAGTAATTAAAAAACATTCAAAAAATAAATACATTAAAATTAATTTATTAACCTTCTAATTTTGACCACTTGACTTTATACTAAATCATTTCGAATGTTTAAAATTTTACATGTAAACACATCATTCGTAAAATAGACAGATTTCAATAGTTCGAATTCGTCATTTAAAGCCAGTTTAACTGATTTTAGACTTGAATTCACCAATGAAATTACTGAACGTAAGAACACCCAAGTTCTACTCAAGTAATATGTTAAGTTTTGTTTATACAACAAAGGCACATAAAACAGAGAGGAACCGGAAAAGCCATGCAAAAATTGAGTTGGAACAACTTTTTTCTTAGATTTCTCTGATTTCAAGATAGAAACCAAATACAAAACCACAGTACCGAACATGCCCTTAACAGTTAACACTTAACAGACTAGATATATACTATACATAAGGCTTTGGGATGGCAGTAGAATCTAACAGCAATTCCAGGTCGTTTACTCAATTTCCATTGATAATTCTTCCTTTCTCTGTTAGTTTTTAAATCTCTCTGGAAGTAGGGAATCTTTCTTATAGCACCACCAATCTTCAACTGACAAAATAAACAAGTAATCAGTCAGAAATTTAAGAATAATTTTGATTTTATGATCTAAATGCAAATCAGAATGCCATAAAGTATTTCAGCCTAATTTTTGGATCAATAAGTTCCAATTCTCACACTGAACCTTTAAACCGAGATTATACTGAACCTTCAAAACGAGATTATGACAAAGAAATTAACACATCTAAATATAAGATGCTTAATGATTGCAATTCTAAGACCAACAATGCTGCTTCACTATTGATTTTGTTTACCCTCTAAACAGTAATTTTGTGGAATTGCAGACAACATCAATTGTCTGACTTGTTACAAAAACCTACCATATCTTTTGAGACACTTGCAAGCATCAGACTATTCTCAAAATGCCCGAAAAAAATATTCATGTAGACAATTGTAATCATATGATATTCTGTTCATACTTCCACATGTGCAAAAACTTCAATTAATATTTTTAAGACAAAAATTTATTGGTTGACAGTAGCATTACTAGCCCCTCACTCCATAAATACAATGGATGAAGAAATTGCAGAAATAATGCCAGAATCAAAAAAAAAGAAAAAAAAAAAAAGAATAGAAATTGAAAAACAAATACCAAGAAATTGGGAACTATCACATAGAGGAAAATAATTACTTGTACAGAAACTGCCAATAGAATCAATGAAAAATTAAAATGCCACCTAATTGCGTATTATTGAGCAGCCTTTACCATTTCACTGTGACAGAAGGTGATCGCCTAGTTTGCAATGCCTAGTAGAAACCATATTACCATTACTAACACTTCTTACAATTAATACCCAAGTATTACCATATTTGCATATAATCATCAATATTCCTGAATGTTGCAGTACAATTTCCAGATAACAATTTCTGCTTATATGCAAATACTACCAAATAGTTAACAGCCCAGTTAAATTAAACAAAATGACTATGTGAATCCAACTTGATTTGATTTCAGCTCTATTCAGGCTAAAGAAATTGGTGAAAAAACAACATTAGGAACAAGGGAAAAACGGTAAAAATAACTGAATGTAACTTTTCAAACAACAATTATAGTATAATCACACTAGACATAATTTGCAAGGACAACCACATACCAGTGTAACAAAATGCGGCCATATATGCAGTTCCGAACCGCATAGAAAATTAATATGCGGTCTAATATGCAGTTCTGCATATTCAGCCGCATAATTTTGACTGCATACCACATATGATCCGCATATGAACTGCATATACCGCATAAAATTCTTCTTGTGAGATTTTTGAATTAGTGGATTTTAAAATATATATGCTTTTATTATCTTGTTGTTGTATATTCTTATATATGTATGTTGCTTTTATATTAGAGAATAATAAATATAAAATAATTCTAGAAAGATGTGTATTCTTATTCCTATTGTGAGATTATGCTTTGAAATATATATGAATTCTTATTTTAAAATCTACATATATAAATCCGCATATGCGGCCATATACCGTTATGTTGTATGCGGTGGCCTTCCACATACCACATAGAAACCGCATTTTATAACACTGCCACATACTATGATGTTTTATGAAAAAAAAAAGATCAATTTTGAAATATAAACAATCATATGTTGAAGAACTTCAGGTTAGAAAAAACTGATTGAAACTATACATATTCATTCCAATGAACTACATTTTTAGAGATCAGAACTGCTATTGTGCTCCTAATGTTCTACTCAGTCACCAGAACAGTGTAAGCTGTGTCAGTATCTATAGTTGTTAATTATATTATTACTCACTGAGTCACTTGTAAGAACAAAATACATTCTCACGTTGCTATGTAAAAAAACAAGAGCACGTTTATTTCTATTGACTTGCCTCACTCCCCATCAAACCCGGATCTTAATTTACACCAAATAACTAATTACTTGTCATCAAGTACCTAGTTATTTTCTATCCAATTAATTTTGTTTGAGTACATTATGAGGGCAAAGGATAACAAAAGGAAGGATTCATTCCTCTATGCCAATCTTTAGACCAACTGTTTTGTTCTGATGAATTTGCCTCATGACCTGTACATAACTAAAGCCAAGAGATTTATTATATTTGTCAAAAAGAGTACCTTTAATTTGAGAAGCACACACTTGGAAAAATCCAAACTGGCCTTCCTATGAACCAGGAACTATAAGAATCCATCCCTCCATCATAATACTCTACATACTTTACAGTATAACCAGAACCATCATTAATTGCTCGAAACTCGCTTAATTGGAAGTTGTTAATGTCATATTCATAACTACAGTTTGGTTTTAACCATGAACCTGGATTTGGGATTATACAGGCAGTCAGTTGATTCGTTGAGAAGAACATAGCTCTGCCATCTAAGCTAGATTTCGGGATCCACTTATTGCCCCGAAAATCCCAGCTGAAAACAGTAGGAAAGTAACTTAAAAGTAATTCATCTCTGTAACTAAAAAGAAGAGGATTTGGATCGAATTTAGTTGGAACTCCCAATAGTTAGAATCTGAATGTAGGGGTGAACTCAAAAACAACCCATTGGTAATCATCAAAGCAGTTTCTCTTACGGAGAAGAGCATAAGCTTTTCGTTCAAAGAAGACCATATCCATGACCATGACATGGTTATCTAGAGTCCATGACTTCCAGGTTGACTCCCCTTCTTGAAAGAACTCTATAGTGCTATCAACACAACTGTAACGAACAAACATGCACCCGGGAGAAGAGGGGTTTTCAGAAAATATTATGTTTTTTTGGTCACTGAATGGTTTTCGAATCTTAGGTAGCCATATTTTGTCATTGGTGAAGAAATGACGCAGCAGGATACGGCCATCGCCGTAAGCCACAGCGAGATAGCCGTGGGAGAAGTTGAGAAGGTTAAAGGACCGCCAGGATGAAGAAGACTCCGATTTGTAGAAACGCCGGTGCACGACATCCAAGAAAACCACATCAAAAGACGGCTGGTCGAGGTATTCTTCTGGGATTTCACCATCTTCATCGCACCATAACCTATTTATTAGGTGCATCATGATCAAAGGGGATTGAGAGGAGAGGGTATGGGCAGAAGGGATAACATTGGAGCGCCAGCTAGTGCAGACCCGACGGAAAGCAAAGAAATCGGCAAGGGAGGTGAGCCGACTCGCGACGGAAACAACCAAATCGGCGGGAAGAGAAGCCCAGTCCCTTGTTTCGATCTCTTCGCCATTGGCGAGGTGGGAATTGTCTGGGCCAGAAATGAGTTGAGTAGTGCTTACGGATTGATCCAGAGACAATTGATCAAGAGATACATACAGGTGTTTGGGTAGTTCCATCTCCGGGACAACGGCGACCGTTAATCAGGCGATGAACGTAAATCAGGGATTTCTTACATTGTAGGTTATGGCCAGCGGGTGAAGGTGAGAAGAAAAGAGGAGAAAGCGAGAGAGAGTAAAGTAAGACTGGAGACTGGAGAGGTGAGGTGCCGGAAACTTGCCTTGTCGGACTGGTTGAGTTAAGACAGAGGTGAGACTGCGAGTGTGTGGTTTCGGAAACTAATTGTTTTTTTGAAAAAAAAAAAAACACTTTAGTTGAGTTAATTCGGACTGGGCCAGAATTTAAAACCCCTTGATTGGGCCCATAACGGGAGGCATGCATCGGTAGGCAAGGAAAAATATGTTGCAATAGACACAAAGTCCACAGCAGTGAAAGCAACAACAAGGATAAGTGGATGGGAGCGGGAAGAGACAGTGAGACACCAAGCCGACAACTATGTATTATAAATCTAATTAGCATTGGTACAGAACATGTTAGTTTATATGCGCCTAACCGAAGTGCTTATTTATTGGGTTCATATTTTGTTCACAGTTATTTTGTAACTTCTCGTGTGTATGGAATGTACTCATTTTTATTTTTTTTCCATTAGTGAATGTGTTGTAAGAAATCTGTGAAGCATCTGAGTTAAACTGGAATCAAACTTGTTTAAAGCTAACATAAATTAGTACAAGTCATCTTGAGTTATAATTAAAATTGGTATAAATCATCTCGAGTTCCGAATTGGAATTAAATCTGCTAAAATCCTTGGGGATTTTGGGAATTTCATGGACCTGAAATTCCAAATTCAATCATCTAAGTTTTTTCATACACAAATCACGAAATATATAGACGGTTGAATTGAGAATTTCAGAGTCCCTGCAATCCATGTGGATTCCAGGAGATTTGTTTCCATTCAGAATTTAATGCCATAATCCTCACATACCGGTGTAAAATATTTTTAACTAATATAACAAAATGGTATATATATATATATATATATATATATATATATATATATACATATATATATATACATATATAGAGTAAGGCTGGGGTGCTATGGATAGCATAGAAGCCTCTATGCTACGGCTCAATATTCAAGTTTTCAAAATCCAAACGGTCGATCTGAACCGTTCATCTTATTCTCCATATTAATATCTGCTTGGAGACCAAATTTTATAATTTTCTGAATTTTTTTACTATTTACTAAGCCACTTTGAAAATCGCTAATCCAATGGTTTTACTGTTTTGTGCAGCCACCGTTGGATCAACAATTTTGTAAAATACTTAATAAATTGTAAAAAAATTTAGAAAAATGTAAAATTTGGTCTCCAAGCAAATATTATTATGGAGAAGAAGATGAAAGGTTCGGATTGACCGTTTGGATTTTGAAAACTTAAATATTGAGCCGTAGCATAGAGGCCTCTATGCTATCCATAGCACCCCAGCCTTACTCTACATATATATATATATATATATATATATATAGAGAGAGAGAGAGAGAGAGGCTAATATGCTTTCAGCAGCACTTCAGCCGAAGTGCTGCCATTCCATTTTCGATTTTTCAAAATCCAAATGGTCGATCCGAACCGTTCATCTTGTTCTCCATATTAATATCTGCTTGGAGACCAAATTTTACATTTTTTGGAAAATTTTGCTATTTATTAAGCCACTTTGAAAATCGCTGATCCAACGGTGGCTTGCCAAACAGTAAAATTAGGGGTTCACCGTTGGATTAGCGATTTTCAAAGTGGCTTAATAAATAGCAAAAAAAATCCAAAAAATGTAAAATTTGGTCTCCAAGCAGATATTAATATGAGGAACAAGATGAACGATTCGGATCGACCATTTGGATTTTGAAAAATCAAAAATGGAATGGCAGCACTTCGGCCAAAGTACTGCCAAAAGCATATTAGCCTGTCTCTCTCTCTCTCTCTATATGTGTGTGTGTGTGTGTGTGTGTGTGTATGTATGTATAAATGTGTGTGTGTGTGTATATATGTATATATATAGAGAGAGATAGGCTAATGTGCTTCCATAAGCACTTGGCCCGAAGTGCTGCCACTCCATTTTCGATTTTTCAAAATTCAAACAGTCGATCCGAACCGTTCATCTTATTCTCCGTATTAATATCTGCTTGGAGACCAAATTTTACATTTTTTTGGAATTTTTTTGCTATTTATTAAGCCACTTTGAAAATCGCCGATCCAACGGTGGCTTGCCAAACAGTAAAATCAGGGGTTCACCGTTGGATCAGCGATTTTCAAAGTGGCTTAATAAATAGCAAAAAAATTCCAAAAAATGTAAAATTTGGTCTCCAAGCAGATATTAATATGGAGAACAAGATGAACGGTTCGGATCGACTGTTTGGATTCTGAAAAATCGAAAATGGAGTGGCAGCACTTCGGACCAAGTGCTTATGGAAGCACATTAGCCTATCTCTCTCTATATATATATGGAAGCATATAAACATAACATCTAGTGTGAAGAACAAGAATCCATTTCAATGACTTTTTTTTTTACATACCTTGCAAGTACAGAATAGCTGTCAATTTGAGTTTTAGCATCCAAGTACACCTTTAGCTATCATCTCAAATTAAATTCAAAGTTATTTTACTCCTCCCATCAATCTGACAAGCTTAAAAAGCTTCATCACACATAATATGAAAACAGTATAAATCATACAATTGTTTCTTTCGTCCATTTCTTTTTATTTAGTATTACTGATCAGAATACTTCATCTTCCTCAGCTGTTCAGCTGAAAGGACATGAATGAAAAAAAAAATTCAAGGAAAAAGAATTTCCAAAGTTGTGTATTACATTATTCCAGTTGATACCAAAATTTGATCAGGCCCATATGACAAATATTAATAAGAAAGCCGAAAACATAAATTGATAAGAAAGCAAATTGAATAACATTGAACAAGGCATAAGCCATTGAGTGAGGCTATGGTCGACCATCCTATGGATCCATATTTATATTTTAAAATTAAAAAAAAATCATACCAAATTATTTTTATAATTGTTTACTATTTGTTTAGATAAGTAAAAAATTGCTGATTTTGGATGGCCCAAGCGAATATTATGTCTGAATCTTCAAACATAATCTTCGTATCAAAATGCACTTGTAGATCAAATTTTATAACTTTTATAATTTTTTAACTTTTTTTTAGATAGGTAGAAAATTGCTAATTTTGGATGGTCCAAAATTTTCAAATCAATTGATATTCTACCTATCTAAATTTTTTTAGAAACAAATTATAAAAGACATAAAATTTGGTCAACAAGTCTATTTCCATATAAAGATCGCGTCGATCTGATCGATTGTTTGAAATTTAAAACAATAATATGAGTTTATATCATGGACTATTATGTAAAAGAGAGGAAACATAAAAGCCATGCAAAAATTGAGTTGGAACCACATTTTTTCTTAGAATTTTCCGATTTCAAGGTAGAAGCTGTAACTTTGGGCATTCACAGGAAAATATCACATTTCGTGGGAACCATAGAAACCAAACACAAAACCACAGTACCAAACATGCCCTTAACAGTTAACAGACTACATATATATATACATACATAAGGGTTGGGATGGCAGTAGAACCTAACAGCAATTCCAGGTCGTTTACTCAATCACCATAGATAATCCTTCCATTCTCTATTAGTTAAATCTCTCTGGAAGTGGGGATTCTTTCTAATAGCACCACCAATCTTCAACTGACAATGTAAACAATTAATCAGTCAGAAATTCAAGAATAAATTTTATTTTAGGACCTAAATGCAAATCAAAATGCCAGAAAGTATTTCAACCTAATTTTTGTCATGATGTTGGTCAATACTGGTTCAATATGTTGCAATTCTCACACTGAACCTTAAAACCAAGATTATACTTAAACCTACAAAACGGAGATATGACAACGAAACACACCTAAATATATGATGCTTAATGATTGCAATTCTAACAGTAATTTTTGTGGAAGTGCAAACATCATCGAAATGTCAGACTTTTTACAAAAATCTACCATATTACCTACCATATTTTTTAGATACTTCCAAGTACCAGACTATTTTCAAAATGCCTGAAAAAGACAATTGTAATCATATGATATTATTTTCTTACTTCCACATGTGCAAAAACTTCAATTAATATTTTTAAGATAAAAATTTAGTGGTCTACAATAGCATTACTAGCCCCCAGACTCCATTAAAAAAACGATAATGAAGTAATTGTAGAAATAATGCCAGAATCAGAAAAAAAGATAGAATAGAAATAGAAAAACAAATACCAAGAAATTGGTAACTATCACAGAGAGCAAAATAATTTACTTGTACAGAAACTGGTAATAGAATCAATGAAGAATTAAATGCCACCTAGTTGCAACTAATATTATTGAGCAGCCTTTACCATTTCACTGTGACAGAAGATGAACACCTAGTTTGCAATCCCCAGTAGAAACCATATTATTATTGACTGACACTTCTTACAAATTATACCCAAGTAATACCATATTTCATATAATCACCAATATTCCAGAATGTTGCAGTACAATTTCCAGCTAAAAATTTCAGCTTATACTACCCAATAGTTAACACTTAACACCAAGGTTAAATTAAACAAAATGACTATCTGAATCCACCTTGATTTGATTTAGCTCTATTCAGGCTAAAGGAATTGGTGAAAAAACAACATTAGGAATAAGGGTAAAATGGTCAAAATATAACTGAATGTACCTTTTCAAACAACAATTTCGTATAATCACACCAGATGTAATTTATAAGGACAACCACATGCTACGATGTTTTACAGAAAAAAAAAGATCAGTTTTGAAATATAAACAATCAAATGTTGAAGAACTTTTGAGTTAGAAAAAACTGATTGAAACTCTACATATTCATGGCAATCAAGTACATTTTTTGAAATCAGAGCTGCTATTGTGCTCCTAATGTTCTACTCAGTCACCAGAACAGCATAATCTGTGTCAGTAGCTATAGTTGTTAATTATATTGTCACTGAGTCACTTGTAAGAAACAAAATACATTCTCACGTTGCTATGTAAAAAAACAAAAGCACGCTTTATTTCTATTGACTTGTCTCACTCCCCATCAAACCCAGACCTTAATCAAGCAAATAATTAATTACTCGTCATGAAGTACCTAGTTATTTTCTACCCAATTAATTAACATTATGAGGGTAAAGGATAACAGGAGAGAAGATTGATTCCTCTACACCAATCTTTAGACCAACTGTTTTGTTCTGAAAGATTTGCCTCATAACCTGTACATAACTAAAGCCAAGAGATTTATTATATTTGAAAAAAAAAGGTACCTTTAATTTGAGAAACAAGCACTGGGAAAAATCCAAACTGGCCTTCCTATGAAGGAGGTACTACAATAATACATCTCTCCATTTGTTTCGGGACCATTATAGTCTAGATACACATCAGAACCACTAGAACCGTCATCAACTCCTGGAAACTCGCTTAATGCAAAATTATCCATGTCATAGTAATAGCCATAGTTTGGTTTTAACCATGAACCTGGATTTGGGATTATACAGGCAGTCAGTTGATTCGTTGAGAAGAACATAGCCCTGCCATCTAAGCTAGATTTCGGGATCCACCTATTGCCCCTAAAATCCCAGCTGAAAGCAGTATGAAGGTAACTTAAAAGTAATTCATCTGCGTAACTAAAAAGAAAAGGACTTGGATAGAATTTAGTTGGAACTCCCAATAGTTTGAATCTGAACGTAGGGGTGAACTCAAAAACAGCCAATTGGTAATTATGAAATATGAATTTCTTAGAGAGGAGAGCATAAGCTTTTCGTTCAAAGAAGACCATATCCGTGACCATGACAAGGTTACCTAGACTCCACGACTTCCAGGCTGACTCCCCTTGTTGAAAGAAGTCTATAGTGTTATTATAAAAACTGTAACGAACAAACACGCACCGGGGAGAAGAGGGATTTTCAGAAAATATTATGTTTTTGTCACTGAATGGTTTTCGAGTCTTAGGTAGCCATATCGTGTCATTGGTGAAGAAATGACGAAGCACGATATGGCCATCGCCGTATGCCACAGCGAGATAGCCGTGGGAGAAGTTGAGGAGGTTAAAGAACTGCCAGGATGAAGAAAACTCCGATTTGTAGAAACGCCGGTGCATGACATCTAAGAAAACCACATCAAAAGACGGCTGGACGCGTTCTTCATCATCCCTAGACATGTCCTCTGTAACTATCCTATTCTGTGCATGCACCACGATCAAAGGGGATTGAGAGGAGAGGGTATGGGCAGAAGGGACAACATTGGAGCGCCAGCTAGTGCAGACCCGACGAAAAGCAAAGAAATCGGCAAGGGAGGTGAGCCGACTCGCGACGGAAACAAGCAAATCAGCGGGAAGAGAAGCCCAGTCCCTTGTTTTGGCCTCTTCACCATTGGCGAGGTGGGAATTTTCTGGGCAGGAAATGAGTTGAATAGTGCTTGCAGATTGATCCAGAGATGATTGATCCAGAGACAATTGATCAAGAGATAGATACAGGTGTTTGGGTAGTTCCATCTCCGGGACAACGGCGACCGTTAATTAATTAGGCGATGAATGTAAATCAGGGATTTCTTACATTGTAGGTTATGGCTAGTGGGTGAAGATGAGAAGAAAAGAGGAGAGAGGAGGCGGTGAGGGAAGTACAGAAGAAAGCAAGAGAGAGTAAAGTAAGACTGGAGACTGGAGAGGTGAGGTGAGGTGCCGGAAACCTGCCTTGTCGGACTGGTTGAGTTAACTGAGAAGTGAGAAGTGAGAAGTGAGAAGTGAGAGCTTTGGGGCCGGAAATTAATTGTTTTTGAAAAAAAAAAAAAAATTTACAACTACTTGGCTTTGGCTGGGGAATTCGTAACCTGAGATATCTCATACTTTTGAGTGTTTTTCAGGAAAATCTCGACTGTTAAAATACGTTACACACGAATCTTAAAGAACAATTAGTACTGCCCCTGCGCTATCCCCGAATAGGCACCGTACACGACTACACGTTGGTCACGTAAAAGTTCAGTTATCTCGAAGGATACGCACTATTGCTGTTTGAGTTAATTCAGACTGGGCCAGAATTTAAAACCCCTTGAGCGGGCCCATAAATACCTCTCATTTGTTGGGCTAGTAAATTCAGTCAGAACAGGAGGCATGCATCGGTGCTCGGCAGTCGGCAGTCAAGGAAAAATGTGTACCAACTGGCACCAAGTCAGCAGTATACCAACAGCAGCAGTACAAGCAACTACACAGTTTGACCAATTGGAACAACGTGCTGGTTCTAGATAGGGGTGTCAACCGCTACGATATGGGTTGGGTGGAGTATGATAATAATTTTTTTTTATCTTAATCCGTTTTTTAAAATTTGGTACAAATGGGATAAACAGATTAAAAAATGTCATTGACATTTTGATATGTATTTTTAATAAAATATTTTTTAAAACAAAAAATGCAAAAAATAATAATAATAAATACAAATAATTTGTATTATGAAAATTTAATAAAATACAATTTTATTGTGCCATGTATCATATTCATACAAATATATCTATATATATATATAGAGAGAGAGGCTAATATCAAAGCGTTTGCACCACGCTTCCTGTGCAACTAGGTCATTTTCTGATTTTTAAAGTCCAAATGATAAATCTAAACTGTTAGATGGGTTATGCATATTAAAATGTGCTTGGAGACCAAATTTTATATTTTTTTGATTTTTTTTTACTATTTATTAAGCCACTCTGAAAATCGCTAATTCAACAGTGACTTCTGATTTTACAGTTCCTAACAGCCATCATTGGATCAGTAATTTTCAAAGTGGCTTAATAAATAGTAAAAAAATTCAAAAAAATGTAAAATTTGGTCTCCAAGAACATTTTAATATGGAGAACACATCTAACGGTTTAGATTTATCATTGAACTTTAAAAATTAGAAAATGACTTGGTTGCACGGGAGGTGTGGTGCAAACGTTTTGATATTAGCCCCTCTCTCTCTCTCTCTCTCTATATATATATATATATATATAATTTTATTTTAAAAAATTTATCTTATACAATAATGGGTAAGATAACGGAAAAAACTTTTATCCTTATCCGTATCTAATAAGCTAACAAAAAAAAAAAATCTTACTTTATCCATATTTTTAGAATTGAGATGGCACCACATTTTTTTTAGAATTTTCTGATTTCAAGGTAGAAGCTGTAACTTTGGGCAATCACAAGAAAATATCACATTTCGTGGGAACCATAAAAACCAAATACAAACCACAGTACCGAACATGCCCTGTGCAGTTAACACACTATAATTATATACGATCCATAGGCTTTGGGATGACAGTAGAACCCAACAGCAATTCCAGGTCGTTTACTCAATTACCATAGATAATTCTTCCATTCTCTGTTAGTTTCTAAATCTCTCTGGAAGTGGGGATTCTTTCTTAGCACCACCAATCTTCAACTGACAAAGTAAACAATTAATCAGTCAGAAATTGTTTTCGATGGGTAAGAGCCAAGATCAGTTCTATACATGGTCTAGTGTTACGGACATCATCAACTTTGCTCTCTCCCTACCTAAACACTCTCAAACTACTTTCCTTATCATGTTCAACGCCTTGTGTTGGACCATATGGAAACTTCGCAATGAATATTGTTTTCAAAATACTAAGAAAAAATCTTTTCGATCTATTGTACTAATGGCAGTTTCTCTTATAAATTATTGGACAGGAAATATTAAAAAGCATATTAGAGAGATGGTGGTTGCTGATTGGTTGCCCCAGGAGATTGAGGTGGTGCCCCTGCAAATTTGGGATCCAACTGACGCCTGTGATGGAAATGCGCTCCAAATGGTGGTGTATAAGCCTACTGGTGGTGGGGATGCTGCTCCAGCCCCATTTGTTGCTTAAATGCTTTCAAGACATTTATAATCTATCTAAAAATGTCTAAATTAGTTAGCCTTGCTAAGACATCTCTTTTGCAATTATTTTGTTGGTTAGCTACGTTTTTTGCTTGTTTAAAAACTAAGAACTGGGATGAATGTGTTTGTAGTTTGTTTCTTTAATGAAACTGGCAAATCTTTAATGAAACTGGCAAAGAAGCCTTTTATCACAAAAAAAAAAAAAAAATCAGTCAGAAATTCAAGAATAAATCTGGTTTTATGACCTAATTGCAAATCAGATGCTAGAAAGTATTTCAACCTAATATTTGGCATGATGTTGATCAATATACTGGTTCAATATTTTGCAATTCTAACACTGAACCTTAAAACCGAGATTATACTTAAAACCTTCAAAATGAGATATGACAAAGAAACACACCTAAATATACGATGCTTAATGATTGCAATTCTACCAGTAACTATGGTGGAAGTGCAAACAACATCAAAATGTCAGACTTTTTCACAAAAAATTACCATATTACCTACCATATTTTTGAGATATTTGCAAGTACCAGACTATTTTCAAAATGCCTGAAAAATATAATTGTAATCATATGATATTATTTTCATACTTCCACATGTCCAAAAACTTCAATTAATATTTTTAAGATAAAATTTATTGGTCTAAAATAGCATTACTAGCCCCCAGACTCCATTAAAAATAAGATAGATGAAGTAATTGTAGAAATAATGCCAGAATCAGAAAATAAGATAGAAAAACAAATACCAAGAATTGGTAACTATCACAGAGGAAAATAATTTACTTGTACAGAAACTGGCAATAGAATCAATGAAGAATTTAATGCCACCTAGTTGCAACTAATATTATTGAGCAGCCTGTACCATTTCACTGTGACAGAAGGTGAGCACCTAGTTTGCAATGCCCAGTAGAAACCATATTATTATTGACTAACACTTCTTACAAATTATACCCAAGTAATACCATATTTCATATAATCACCAATATTCCTGAATGTTGCAGTACTATTTCCAGCTAACAAATTTCGGCATATACTACCCAATAGTTAATACAAGAGTGGTCAGGTTTTTACAGGTTTGCAGCAAAAACCAGTGCACCAGAAAAGTTATAAATGCTATTATTTTTAGATAGAGAGAGGAGAGATAGAGAGAAGACAGGTTTGCATATCGGGTACCTGGCCGGTAAACCCATTTTTTGTCAAGGTTAGAGTTTTCAACTGCAAGCAAGTGAACAAGCTTTCTGGTAAATCAGAAGGTAGAAGATTCCTACAAGTAAAGAAATCTAAGTTTTAGTTCCAAATTATCTAAAGGTTATGAAAGTATGCTTCCAAATTATCTAGGTTTTAGTTCCAAATTATCTCTAAATTGTGTTGCTTGATTCAAATTCAAAAAAGCATCTATTAATCAAAAATCAAGAAGACCAACCTAATTATCTCAGAAAAATGGTAGGTAGATCAGGTATGCATGCCGCTGGCTGTCCACCTCGTTTGTCCATACACGGCCTTATATTCTAGACCAGGAGATGTGCCACTGGACATAGGAAGGGGTCCTGTAAGCTGGTTATCAGCTAGATCACGCCAATAAAATTTGAGAGTAAACCAATTGTAGAAGGTATACTCCCACTGAAATTATTTGAATTAAGGGCCCTGCAATTTTTTGATAATTGAAGTTATAAAAGACCAACATGTAAATATAAATTACTGTACCTGGAGTTTCGTATTCATTAATTAATAGAAAAACTGAATTAAAATTTCCAATATTCAAGCTAAATCAATGGTTAGTAATTCTTACAAAAAGGTTAAATTTCTCAAATTCCCGATTGTAGTTGGTATGGTGCCAGTGAAATTGTAGCTTGCAGTATCCTGCAGAAGTCAAAGAGTATGCAAACATAAGACCTTTACCTTTATTTTTTGTCTTTTAATTCAATTAAGTAGTATAATATATTGTTATATATTAAAATTGTAATTACAGGGTTGTAAGCTTTTGTAGTTCGCTAATGATTTTTGGCTTCATGTTTTTCTCCACACTTCATTTTAGTGTGACAAATTTATGAAAAACAAAATTCAATGTAAATATCAAAATCCCAAAAGAGGAGCAAGATGCAAAAAGATCATCAAAATTCTAAAGGAGAGTAGGTACAGTCCTAGTCAGTTTATGGTATGCTAATTATGCATCTTAGTCCTTGTATTTTATTTTTTTTACAATTATGACAGTGAAGGTGATGGAATCAGGTCCATCCATGATATTTATTGCTTTGTCAAATAATTTTATGCACAAGTGACCTCATATTTATCATTATTCAACCAAAATATGAAAATAATTCCCAGCAGAGATGAGAGGAAAAGAACAAAAGGAAACTAACGGAGTACAGGAGAGGCAATATCTCAGACAATGATTCTGTCAGGCCACGTAAGAGCTCCCTTCTTCTATCCCCTGTCACACAAAATTCTGAAAATTATAGACACATGAAAGTGATATATATTTTGGATAGCCCACTCTCATTTCATGAGTTTTATTTCCAGAAAATGACAAAAAATAGCAGAAAATGAAAAACTTTGAATAGAAGTCATAAATCCAATTTCAAATCAAATTAAGTGTTTCATTATAATATGATCTCGAGAGAGACATCTTAACAGAGAAATTATGCAAGAAAACCCTAGTTAATTACTGTTTCTATTTGAATATGTCATTATGCATAAATAAAAGGGCAAAATAGACGTATTTCAGTTTATTTAAGAAAACCCTAGTTAATTGTACTTGAGACTTGAGAGAGACGAACCTTGACTTAGCACGAAGGAGAGCAGCAGAACTCGGAGGCAAATTCGCGCTGAGATTGGTGTCACTAATCGGAGGCGAGAGCGAAAGGGGAAAGGTGGTGCTGGTGGCGACACTTCGTTTGGCCAACGGGAGAGGGAGGCGAGCTGTGCGAGGGAGGAGAGATCGCACTGGAGGAATAAACAGGAAGGAGACTTATTGAAAATGGTGAGACTTTCTTCTTTCAAAAAAATTTGAAACGCCTTGCGTCGGGAAAGACAAAACGCGTAAAAAAAAAAAAACGCTTGTTTTGAATGAAACAATTTTCATGGGTTTTTCATGTGGCGAGTACGTTTCGAATTAAATATAGACTTCTACACGTTTGACATATAAAACCGTTAAATAAAATCGAAATTAGTGATTAATGGCTGTGATTGAGATGTGTTTTTGATCAGTGGCTGAGATTTTTTTGATTAACAGCTCAGATCTTCTCTGGACAAATAGAGGGTTCGGTCCCAAAAAAATTTACATGCTATTAGTAGTGAGGATATCACCCATTCACCGTTTAAACCTAAAACCCTTCTTCTCCCCTTCGCCTCCTCCCACTACACAATGGCGGACAGCAATGTCGAAGAGGTTGACCGCCTTTCCCAACTTCCCGAGGCTCTCTTTCTACAGATTCTCTCTTTCCTTCCCACCAAATGTGCTGCGCGTACTTCCCTCCTCGCTCGCCGCTTCCGCCATCTCTGGACCGCCTCCCCCTCCTTTGAGCTTGACCGCTCCGACTTCTCCGACGGTCGCCTCTTCAACGACGTAACCTCCCGCTGTCTCCGCCTCCGCGATCCTTCTGCTCCATTACTGAATTTTTGTCTCAAGGCAAAGTGGAGACCTTTTTCGATCAAACGCATCTCAAATTGGCTCAATCGTGCCCATTCGCTAGGTATGCGAGATCTTTCCCTTCATATCCATGGTGAAACCATTGAGTCCCTTTTCCCACTTATCCTATCCTTTGGGTCTCTTCACTCTCTTTTCATCAACAGTGTGGACTCGCACTTCAACTACGACGGAAACCAAGTGCGTGTTCCCCCCTCTTTCCCCCTAACTCAACTCAAGTACCTATGCATTGAAGCAAGAATGTTTGAATCTGGCTTGAAAACTTTAATCATGGAGCAAAGAAATCTGGAATATTTATGCATTAAGTACCTTACCGGAGATGATGTTGATCTGTCTTCGCAGTCAGTGAAGACACTGAAACTAAGCGATAAATGGACAGCTCGTTATACTTATCTATCCTTCTCTAAACTTGAGTTTCTCGGCTTGAGCTTCAGCTTGAGCTCGGAACTGAAACTGAAACAATTTCGTGGAGATATGCCAGTGTTGAGAAAGGCACTGGTTGAAACTTTTGCACTGTCGGAACAGAATGTTCCAATGTTACATGACATTTTGAAATCTATTACAAATGTGTCGGAGTTGACACTTCATATAGGGAAGTCTTACCCAAAGTTTACACCTTCAGCAACCCATTTACCGAAGCTGGTAAATTGTTTCTACACTAGTCTAATTGCTTTTTATGTATTACATTGGATGTATTGCTAGCATATTTGGGTAAAATGATATTGGTAACACACACACTATATCCTCTTAGAAGTTAAGAAGACTGTTCAATAACAAAACATAGTCTCCTTGCATTTTTAGTTACGAAGTTAAAATAGAATCTGAATCAGTTTATTTACTGAAGCTTATTCCATTTTATCATTGATTTATCTCTCTTAATTGATTTGGATTTGATAAGGTCTGTGTCGAACCTTATGTCACTAAAATTGCCTTCTTGGTGCTAAATCCTTGTAAATTAACTGCTCAATGGGTTGTGAATAATTTAAAGGATATAATGAGATATCTGACTACACAACCTATGGCATAGATGAATTAGTTCACTTAAATTGCCAAAAAAATCTAGAATTAAATAAAGCAGTTGATACTGTGTTACTTTCTGTGGGCTTCTTTGAAGCAAAATTTGGAGGAATGGGTATTTTTTTACTTCATGGAATAACATCACTTGACTTCCAACTTCATAACCAACACTTAAGTAGGCGGCTACACCTAAACCCTAAATTTAATATGCAGTTGATTGGGCACCATGTTTACACAGATAGTTCCATAGTAAACATGTACATTACTTGGATGGTTTTTTGGCAGCTAAGCATGTGAATCTTTATTTGAAACCTACAACATAGCAAGTAAATTGTTGATCTGGCATTGAGAAACAATGCTTGTTGTGCTATATTCCTCTCAAATCTAATTATTTTTTGTTTTTATCTTAATTTGATCTTTATGGTTTCTGTTAGCTTAAATTACTGCATATGTAGATTTGTTTTTTTTGGTCTAACTGGAACTGATATTTTTATAGACTAGCTTTGATCTATTTCACCCGTTGGTGGAGCCAGGAAGAGATATGCTGGTTTTTCCCAATTTGAGAAGTCTAAAACTCTCAATGTGCTGCTACGAAAATGCCTTAAAAGACCTAATTTGTGTGCTTCAACATTCTCCTTGTATTGATTCTCTACATCTAATTCATGTGGTAATATTACATATACTTCTTTTCAATCAGCTAACTTTCTCGTCTTGTGTGTTTTCTGTATTTAGAGGTAATGCCACTTTTTTGCCCACTCCCAATCGAAAAGAAAAAAAAGAACATGGGTACTATTGGCATTTCTTGCACAATAATTTGGTCAGAAAATAACACAACTATGTTATATTTCAAAATAGGAGGGACCTGGTTTTCAACAGTATGTTTGGCAAAGGGATGTTTGGGCGCCGGAAGCTTGGGATTCTAAACTCCCGCTGAACTCTGAAGGCAACAGAAAGTATGCACATTTTTCGAACCTTCAAACAGGTGATAAGAAAAATGAAGTTATCAGGTTGCTGTCCGGTGAATAGTCATCCAAGAGGCAGAAAACATGACCCTGGTCATTTCAATGGGTTTGATTTTGCTCTATGGATCACTTGCGGGTTCTGTGTCAGTTAGGGTAAAATGGTCATTTTGTATTTTGTTTATCAATATGACTGTGTTTTCAATTAAATTAATAAGGTAATTGGGGAAATATCTAAATCACAAAGTTATGATGGGTACATATAAATTTCACTTTATCTTATGTCTATATTATGGATGTGTTTGATGCACTAGAGGCTTACGTGGGTGATCCTTATTATTCAGTAGGAAGCTATTGTGTGGAAAGTAAAAATTAGTATACATTGTGCTAAATGGACTACTGGGATCATGTAAATTTTATTTTGTTTGTTGCTCAATTGTGTAATTATATTGGCTGACATCGCCTAATTGAGATATTTGTTGTGCAAACTAAACTCGAATTAGCCTAAAACTATTATCAATTGTCCAATTAGACATGGAAGTAACCTGAGAGGTGTGCAAGAAAAGGTATGGTGCTGGTACAGGAGTTGTATCCACTGGTTTGCTAAACATAACTTTCTACCTGATCAAGGGGAGTCGACATTTTCTTGAATTTTTCTGTCATGCTAGATTTTTTTTCTTTCCCTAAATTTCTAGTGATTACCATGTAGTATGGCCCTGATACTGGTACCAATATACGGTTTTGCTTCAGTTTGTTTGTTTTTTGTTTTTGTTACTTTTTCTTTTTTTAACAATTGGGCCTTGAGGGATTTTGGTAGAATTGGTCCTGTAAAATAATCAAACGAGACGAAAGAGAGGAGATCAGACCACGATATATAATTTCATTTAAATAACATAATCATAATGCAACTCATTACATTGCTTATTATACAATGCGATATCACAGCCAATCTAAACTAGCAAAACTGAATCCTAGTAATCTTAAATGTAGCTAGCTTGTCACAAATTTATATACGGACTTTAGAATTAAATATGTAAATTTAAATATGGTTTAACCATTTTGATTCTGTGAGATACGTTTCTCTTAACTCTTGTGCTCCAGAAGCCTGTAACACAGAGAAAGGGGACAAGAGACGAAGGAAGGGGAATGCGCTCGTGTTACTCCGTCTACACTTCAAATACACTTCAAATCAGACTTTGTACATTGATCTCCCCCTGCCACAGTGCCATCTCCGTTCCTCTCCTCTCCGATCTCTTCATTTCTAGAGCGAGTAAACGAGACGAGCAGCTCCCGTCTAAGAGCATCCCCCTTCTTTCCCTTTAATGAGGAATTTCTACTCCCGATTGGAGCACACCCCAAGAGGACTATTATGAATGCCACACTAACGATTTGTTCCTTACAGTGATTTGTGAATTTTTTATTTTTTTAAGATACAAAAACAGGTGACCAGCAGGCAGCAGTTGATGTCACATTATTTTTATCTTTTCCTGTTCAGACTTTCCTTTTGTTCCAAGGAATAATAGTATTGTTGTTAGATGTGTGTCAGATTTTTCTTATAATTTTATGATTTCAAGGTAGAAGCTGTAACTTTAGGCAATCACTAGAAACTATCACAAAAATTGAGTTGGACCCACACTTTTTTTTCAGAATTTTCTGATTTCAAGGTAGAAGCTGTAACTTTGGGCAATCACAAGAAAATATCACATTTCGTGGGAATCATAAAAACCAAATACAAAACCACAGTACCGAAAATGCCCTGAACAGTTAACAGACTATATATATATACTATACATAAGGCTTTGGGATGGCAGTAGAATCTAACAGGAATTCCAGGTGGTTTACTCAATTACCATAGATAATTCTTCCATTCTCTGTTAGTTTTTAAATCTCTCTGTAAGTGGGGATTCTTTCATATAGCACCATCAATCTTCAACTGACAAAGTAAACAATTAATCAGTCAGAAATTCAAGAATAAATTTTATTTTAGGACCTAAATGCTTATCAGAATGCCAGAAAGTATTTCAACCTAATTTTTGGCATGATGTTGGTCAATACTGGTTCAATATGTTGCAATTCTCATACTGAACCTTAAAACCGAGATTATACTTAAACCTTCAAAATGAGTTATGAAAAAGAAACACACCTAAATATATGATGCTTAATGATTGCAATTCTAACAGTAACTATTGTGGAAGTGCAAACAACATCAAAATGTCAGACTTTTTTACAAAAAATTACCATATTAACTACCATATTTTTTAGATACTTGCAAGTACCAGACTATTTTCAAAATGCCTGAAAAAGACAATTGTAATCATATTATATTATTTTCTTATTTCCACATGTGCAAAAACTTCAATTAATATTTTTAAGACAAAAATCTATTAGTTGACAGTAGCGTTACTAGCCCCTGACTCCATAAATACAATGGATGAAGCAATTGCAGAAATAATGCCAGAATAAAAAAAATAAGATAGAATAGAAATAGAAAAACAAATACCAAGAAATTGGTAACTATCACAGAGGAAAATAATTTCCTTGTACAGAAACTGGCAATAGAATCAATGAAGAATTAAATGCCACCTAGTTGCAACTAATATTATTGAGCAGCCTTTACCATTTCACTGTGACAGAAGGTAAACACCTAGTTTGCAATGCCCAGTAGAAACCATATTATTATTGACTGACACTTCTTACAAATTATGCCCAAGTAATACCATATTTCATATAATCACCAATATTCCTGAATGTTGCAGTACAATTTTCAACTTATACTACCCAATAGTTAACACCAAGGTTAAATTAAACAAAATATGACTATGTGAATCCAACTTGATTTGATTTCAGCTTTATTCAGGATAAAGAAATTGGGGAAAAAACCACATCAGGAACAAGGGTAAAATGGTCAAAATATAACTGAATGTAACCTTTCAAACAACAATTATCGTATAATCACACTAGACATAATTAGCAAGGAGAACCACATAAAATGATGCTTAAGGAAAAAAAAAAGATCAGTTTTGAAATATAAACAATCATATGTTGAAGAACTTTGAGTTAGAAAAAACTGATTGAAACTACATATTCATGCCAATCAAGTACATTTTTAGAAATCAGAACTGCTATTGTGCTCCTAATATCCTACTCAGTCACCAGAACAGTGTAAGCTGTGTCAGTAGCTATAGTTATTAATTATATTGTTACTCACTGAGTCACTGGTAAGAACAAAATACATTCTCATGTAGCACAGTAACAGGAGACAGTATATCTTGTTGCTATGTAAAAAAACAAGAGCACAATTAATTTCTATTGAATTGACTTGCTCCCCATCAAATCCGGATCTTAATTTACACCAACAAATAACTAATTACTTATCATCAAGTACATAGTTATTTTCTACCCAATTGATTATTTTGTTTGAGTACATTATGAGGGCAAAGGATAATGAAAGAGAAGATAGATTCCTCTATGCAACTCTTTAGACCAACTGTTTTGTTCTGATGGATTTGCCTCATAACCTGTACATCACTAAAGCCAAGAGATTTCTATATTTGCAAAAAAGAGTACCTTTAATTTGAGAAGCACACACTGGGAAAAATCCAAACTGGCCTTCCTACGAACCAGGTACTACAAGAATAGCTCCCTCTATCTGTTTTGGGAGCATAATACTCTACATAATACTTTGCATACTCTTCAGAACCACCAGAACCATCATCAACTGCTGGAAACTCATTTAAGTAGCAAGTATTCATGTCATAGCAATAACCATAGTTTGGTTTTAACCATGAACCTGGATTTGGGATTATACAGGCAGTCAGTTGATTCATTGAGAAAAACATAGCCCTGCCATCTAAGCTAGATTTCGGGATCCACCTATTGCCCCTAAAATCCCAGCTGAAAACAGTATGAAGGTAACTTAAAAGTAATTCATCTCCATAACTAAAAAGAAGAGGACTTGGACCAAATTTAGATCGAACTCCCAATAATTTGAATCTGAACCTAGGGGTGAACTCAAAAACAGCCAATTGGTAATAATGAAATATGAATTTCTTAGAGAGGAGAGCATAAGCTTTTCGTTCAAAGAAGACCATATCCATGACCATGACATGGTTACCTAGACTCCACGACTTCCAGGCTGACTCCCCTTGTTGAAAGAAGTCTATAGTGTTATTATAAAAACTGTAACGAACAAACATGCACCGGGGAGAAGAGGGGTTTTCAGAAAATATTATGTTTTTGTCACTGAATTGTTTTGGAGTCCTAGGCAACCATATTCTGTCATTGGTGAAGAAATGACGCAGCAGGATATGGCCATCGCTGTATGCCACAGCGAGATAGCCGTGGGAGAAGTTGAGGAGGTTAAAGGACCGCCAGGCTGAGGAAGACTCCGATTTGTAGAATCGCCTCTGCATGACATCCAAGAAAACCACATCAAAAGACGTCCGGTCGAGGTATTCCACCTCCGTCTCAGACATGTCATCTGGAACTTCATCATCGTGATAGTGCAGTAACCTATTTTGTACATGCAACATGATCAAAGGGGATTGAGAGGAGAGGGTATGAGCAGAAGGGATAACATTGGAGCGCCAGCTAGTGCATACTCGACGGAAAGCAAAGAAATCGGCAAGGGAGGTGAGCCGACTCGCGACCGAAACAAGCAAATCGGCGGGAAGAGAAGCCCAGTCCCTTGTTTCCGTTGCTTCGCCATTAGAGGAAATGAGTTGAGTAGTGCTTACGGATTGATCCAGAGACAATTGATCAAGAGATACACACAGGTGTTTGGGTAGTTCCATCACCGGGACAACGGCGACCGTTGATTAATTAGGCAATGAACGTAAATCAGGGATTTCTTAGTATGGCCTGTGGGTGAAGGTGAGAAGAAAAGAGCAGAGAGGAGGCGGTGAGGGAAGGAAGTACAGAAGAAAGCAAGAGAGAGTAAAGTAAGACTGGAGACTGGAGAGGTGAGGTGTCGGAAACCTGCCTTGTCGGATAGGTGAATTCGCAATCTCTGAGATATCTCAAACTTTGAGTGTTTTTCAGGAAAATCTAAACTGTTTAAATACGTTATACACGAATCTCGAAGCATAATTAATACTGCTCCTGCGCTATCCCCGAATAGAAACCGTACACGTCGGTCACGCAAGAATTGAGGTATCTCAGAGGATACGCAGTTGAGTTAATTCAGACAGGTTCTTGAGCGGGCCCATAAATACCTCTCATTTGTTGGGCTAGTAAATTCAGTCAGAACAAAAAGACATGCATCGGTACTCGGCAGTCGAGGAAAAATGTGTACCAACTGGCACCAAGTCAAGGAAATCCATTTTTACAGCGTAAAATTCTGTGCATACAGAATTTAAATTTTTCACAGATCAAAATACCCCTACAACGAAGACAGGAATCGATCTGAGCAGGAGAAATAGGGCAGGGATCGAGCTGAACAGGAGTCTTTTGGTCCATTAAACGTTCAAGCACTATACGCATCAAAATTTAATCGGTACAAATGGGTTCCCCAAGTCCACAGCAGTACAAGCAACTACACGGTTTGACCAATTGGAACAAAATGCTGGTTCTAGACTTCTAGGATTAGGGGTGTCTACGGATACGAGTTGAGTGGAGATATTTTTATAACGATACTCGTTATAATATAATGATTTTTATTTTTATCTATTTTTTCAAATACAATACAAATTGAGTAAATAGATAAAAAAAAATGTCATTAATATTTTAATTTGCATTTTTGATAAAATATTTTAAAAAAAATAATAAATACAAACAATTTCAATTTTGGATCATCCGATTCAATTCTACGTAGTCAGGTAACTTGAGGGGATACGAATTACTCTTAATCTATACTCATGAATCAATTATATATTAGCATGCATTAATGCATATTTCATATGCACCCCAACACCGATTATGTTAACTTTGTCAAAATACACATCAATTCAATCTGTACTAGGATTAGTGACCTCCTGATAAGAGTCCATCTGTTGCTCATTGGATTTGATTTATAGTCTATTCAGCTTGTTTGATAATAAAGAATTTGAAGAACAAGAAGACAACACATCAATTCAATTTTTTTTTGTTTTCAGATTCACACTTATCATAATCTTTAGATACGTCTCTTTTTTGCGAAAATAAATCTGCTACGATCCTAAAAGGGATTGTAAAGTCCTACGATTCCAAATCCAACCTTTTATTTGTTTTGAGATTCGTGCATAAAAAATAACTCTTATGGAAATTCGTAATACTTAAAAAATGAAAGGTTGGATTTGGAATCGTTGGACCCTGCAATCCGTTAGGATCATAGCAGATTTATTTCCCTTTTTTTCTGTAGTAAAAAATAGAACAATACATGATGTTCATCTAGAAATTAAATATTATTCTAAAAAGTTGATAATTAAGAAATGTTCAAGTAAGAATTTAAATGTTAGGTCTTAAAGATAATTTTTGTTCTACTTTAAAAATGTTCATTTACATCTGTTTTATTACTTTATTAAATTGTCTTACATTTAGTCTGAAAAGTCTTTTGCCAGATTATAGAATCCTCGATCTTTTCTAAATTTTTTTAATAGATTGTCGAGTGTTCTCAGGCACAAGCCTATTTGAGAGCATCTTTTACAATGCATTAGGAATCACTGATAACACTTGATAGTAACATCTTTATAATGTTTGATTTTACTAAAAGATAATTGACATACAAAGCGATAATTAATTTGCAACACTAAAACAATCCATATGCAATGGAATTTTTTATTGGTAGTAATTAATATAAAAAAAAGAAACAAAAAGAGTACAGCTGTTTTTTTTATGAGTAGTAAGATCGGTACTGTTCATATCAATCATAACTTCTTCTTTTTTAAGTTAGGATCGGTACTATTCATATCGATCTAAACTTCATTTTTTTTTTTGCAAAGTTTGGATCGATACTTTAAAACAGATCAAAATTTGAATCAGTATTATTTATACCGATCCTAACTTTTTTTTTTTTGTTGCAACTTTAGAAAAAAAGAAGTTAGAATCGGTATGAACAATACCAATTTTACTACCCATATAAAAACAGTTGTACTCTTTCTGTTTCTCTCTATTAATTACTGCCAATAAAAAATTCTCCATACGCAAGGTATTTGCATGAAATTTATACCATTTATTTATGTAGCCAATGGTGGGTTGCATAATATTTTAGAATGGGAAATCATCACAAAGATCCATTACATTTTGGAAGGTAATTTCCCCTTTCTAATTGGACCTTTCGATAAAATATCACCCATTCTTTCCTCTTTAAAATCTAAAACCCTTCTTCTCCCCTTCGCCTCCTCCCACAACACAATGGCGGACAGCACTATCGAAGAGGTCAACCGCCTTTCCCAACTTCCCGAGGCTCTCCTTCTACAGATTCTCTCTTTCCTTCCCACCAAATTTTCTGCGCGCGCTTCCCTCCTTGCTCGCCGCTTCCGCTATCTCTGGACCGCCTCCCCCTCCTTTGAGCTTGACTGCTCCGACTTCCGCCATGGTCGCCTCTTCAACAACGTAACCTTCCGCTGTCTCCGTCTTCGCGACCCTTCTGCTCCATGTGACGACCACAACTCAATCAATATTGAAGAACACAAATTGAATAGAAGAAAGGAACAAATTTTATTGATCTCTCAATAGCGATACAAGAACAGTAAGGAAAAAACAGTAAGGAAGAAAGGAAGTAAAATTACAAATGATTGATAATTGTTTTCATATCCCAACTCCACAGACTAATTCCCTTTTTATAGGTGATGCTCCCCAAGGTGGAATAAATCTAATCCATGCTTCCAATCTTTCAATTGAATCTCCATGCTCCATCTCAGCACTTGCGTGTAACAGCTTGGTCACTCATCTGGTCTTGTTCCCCTCTGTTTAAAGGTAATGCCATCCTCTCTATTTCTGACACTTTGGGTCCCGTTCTCCATTCATTTAATTTCTCATTAATAGAGGTGGGGTCCTTCTGCAGCGTCTGATTTCTTTTAAAAATCTTGCCCGTTGTTTGAATGACTATGCCCGAACTCCCTTCTTCTTTTCCACCTTGTTTGACTAAATCTAAATTGGATTGGATAATTCCCAAATTCGCTCCAGGTTCTGACATTCCCCTTTCCTTCAAAGTGTTCTCGACCTCGATGACAAAATTCGGAAATCTCTGTGCAATCGATTGGTAACTCTCCCAGGTCGCATCTTCAAGGGATTGATTCGACCAATGGATTAGGACTTGTGGTTCTGCTGCGTTGCGCTTCTTGATTATTCTGCGAGCTAAAATAGCGATAGGAATGAGCTGTAAACTACCACTCGGTCCAATGACTGGTAGGTCCGGAGAAGTCGCCTGAGTGTCTCCAATGCGCCGTTTAAGCTGTGAGACGTGAAATACAGGGTGTATTGCTGACCCTGCTGGTAGATTGAGCCGGTAAGCGTTGATGCCAATCTTTTGTAATACCTCATAGGGACCATAGAATCGTGGACTTAGCTTTTGATTCCGTAGGCCAGCCACAGAAATCTGACGGTAAGGTTGTAATTTTAAGTACACCCAGTCACCAACACTGAATTGTCGCTCGCTTCGATTAGCATCAGCTTGTTGCTTCATTCGATTTTGTGCCTTGATCAAATTCGATTTCAATTGTTGTAAGGTGGCCTGCCTATCTCTTAATATCCCGTCCACAGCTGCTACTTGACTTTTAGGAGCACTGCCCAAGCCCAGTTGAGGAGGAGCATAACCAAAGAGAGCCTCAAAAGGTGTCATCTTTATTGCACTGTGGTAAGATGTATTGTACCACCACTCTGCCATTGTCAGGTATCTCGCCCAGCTCTTTTGCTTGTCAAATGTCATGCAACGAAGGTAATTTTCTAGACACTGATTTACTCGTTCTGTTTGACCATCGGTCTGAGGATGATACGCCGTGCTTAAATTAAGCTTTACTCCCATTCTCGTCATCAGTTCCTTCCAAAATCGACTCGTGAAGATTGGGTCTCTATCCGATATGATATCTTTTGGCAATCCATGGTGCTTGTATACGTAATCAAAATACGCCTGAGCCACATCTGATGCTTTGTAAGGGTGTGACAATGCAACGAAATGGGCATATTTTGTAAGTCGATCTACAGCTACCACGATGACATCTTTTCCATCCGATTTTGGAAGACCAGTTATGAAATCTAGGCCTACACTCATCCACGCATCCTCAGGTATAGGAAGAGGCTGCAAGAGACCGGGTGGATGGATGTGCTCCGGTTTGTTCATTTGGCAGACTTCACATTTTTTAATGAATTGGTGTACATCTTTCTTCATGTTTGGCCAGTAAAAAGATCTCTTCACTCTTTGATATGTCGCGGTTACTCCTGAATGTCCTCCCACATTAGACGCATGCATCTCTCTCAGAATTGTTTGCCTCCATTCACCAGTGTTGCCAATACAGATCCTGCCTTTGTATCTCACCATTGTTGATGTAGTGAATAATGGTTTCCTGTATGCTCATCTTGTTGCTGGTTGATCTTTTCTTTAATGTCTTTAATCCACTCGTCATCAATGTAACTGCTTTGTACATCTTCCATCCAGCTAGGTATGATCTCACTTATGAAGAAATTACCTGCACACACTAAACATTTCCCATTTTGCCCCTCTTGTCTAGATAAGGCATCAGCAACTATATTTTCACTTCCCTTTTTGTACTCAATTATGTAATCTAATCCTAATAGTTTGCTCAGTCCTTTATGTTGACTTGCTGTGTTTATTTTCTGTTCTAAAAGGAATTTCAAACTTATATGGTCTGTCTTGATTATAAACCTACCCCCCATCAAATAATGTCTCCATTTAGTTATGGCTGTCAACAAGGCTAAAAATTCCTTCTCATAAGTAGATAATAGTTGGTTCTTTGGCCCTAATTTCTTACTCAAAAAAGCAAGGGGTTTCTTATTTTGGATTAACACAGCACCTATACCATATTGACTGGCATCAGTTTCTACTACAAATTGTTGACTAAAATCAGGTAAGGCAAGGACTGGTGCTTGAGTCATGGCTGTTTTTAATGTGTCAAAGGCTAACTGTGCTTCTATACCCCACTTAAAATTATCTTTTTTTAATAATTCAGTTAGTGGTCTAGCAATCAATCCATAATTTTTTATGAACTTCCTGTAGTATCCAGTGAGACCAAGGAACCCTCTTAGTGCTTTGACTGTCTGTGGTACAAGCCAGGCCTTCATTGCTTCAATTTTCATGAGGTCTGTTGCCACTCCCTCCTTAGATATAATGTGACCCAAGTATTCTATCTTTTCAACAGCTATGTCACACTTACTCCTTTTCAAAAATAGTTGGTTTTGTTTAAGCAATTCAAATGTCAGTCTTACATGGTTCACATGTGTTTCTAGATCTGAACTATACACCAAAATGTCATCAAAAAATACTAAAATAAATTTTCTTAAATAGGGCCTAAAAATAGAGTTCATCAATGCTTGAAATGTTGCTGGAGCATTAGTAAGACCAAAAGGCATAACCTTAAACTCATAGAGACCATCATGGGTATGAAAGGCTGTTTTAAATATATCATCTTTATGCATTCTAATTTGATGATAACCAGACCTTAGATCCAATTTAGTAAAAACTGTAGCATGCTTCAATTCATCCAGCAAATCATCTATTACAGGGATTGGAAATTTGTTTTTTATGGTATTTTCATTGAGTTTCCTATAGTCAACACACATTCTCCAAGAGTTATCTTTCTTTTTGACTAAGAGAATAGGGGATGAATAAGGACTACAAGAGGACTGAATAAATGAATTCTTGAGCAATTCTTCAATTATTTTGTCAATTTCTAGCTTTTGGAAATGAGAGAACCTATAAGGCCTTAGATTGACTGGTTTGGATTCTGGTTTTAAGGGTATCCGATGATCTATGTCTCTCCTTGGTGGCAGTACAGATGGTTCATCAAACAATACAGAAAATTCCTCTAAAACTGGTAGTAAGGCAGGATGTACCTTTTCGTTTACCTTGTTATCTACTTTGGAAATTTGTGCCAGCAAAACATGACCTTCTTCATGTGTTTCTTTCATCATGTTAGATGTTTGTTCCACAACAGTAAGCATCTTCAATCCCACCTCTACATCCTCATCTTCTAGCTTGATGAATTTACCATCTCTTTTCAGCTTCATAGTGCCCTTGTTCCAGTCCACTAGTGTGAGGCCTAGTTTTGTCAACCAATCCATCCCTAACAGCATATCATGGCCTTGCACGTCCAACACTCTAAAATCTGTGCTAAATTCATGGTTCTGCAAAGAAAACTTAAAATTTCTGCACAACATGTTAGTTTGCATTTTGCTCCCATTTGCTACCTTAATTGTTAATGGTTTGGTTGTGTCTACTGTCATGCCTAAGTTGCATATAATGTCAGGATGAATGAAGGAGTGAGTACTACCATTATCCATAAATGCACAGATAGGGATTGAACCCACTTTTCCCTTAAATTTCATAGAAGTGTTGTATTGTCCCTCACAAAAACTAATAAAAGCTGTTTCCCCTTCTTCAAATTCTACATAATCAGTAAAATCTCCTTGAGTAGGATCTTCAAATTGTTCTACTTGTTCTACTTGTTCCGGTTCAGGTTTCATGTCTTCTTCAGCTTCGATGGTGTGAATAGCCCTAGAATTACATTTATGCCCCTGGGACCATTTCTCATTACATTTAAAGCATAATCCTAACTGTTTTTTTTTATCTAAATTCAAGTTATTATTAGGTTTGTTCATGAGTTTAGGTAATTCAGGTCTTGGATTTGGTCTTGTCATAATCTGTCTATTATCTCTCCACCTAGTATCATTGGCTGTAATTTGGTTTGAAAACCTGTTTTGGTGCTGATTTGGTCTAATTACTGCACTAACCTTTCTAATGGTACTATCAAGAGACAACTCAATTTGCCTAGCACATCTAATAGCATCATTAACAGTACAAGGGTTGAACAATTCTATTGTATGTCGCAGTTCATCTTTTAGTCCACTAATAAAACCCTCAACATAGAAATCTTCCCTCGTGATTCGCCTTTTATGGGTGAGTCTAGCCCTTGCTTGTAAGAAGTTGGTAATGTATTCTTCTAATTGTCCAGATCGATGCACCCTTTTAAATTCATCAACAGCGTTTCCATCTTTTTGAGAAAAGAAGCTGAGCACCTCTTCTACCAGAATGGGCCAAGGAGGAGAATTTGGATTTGCAATTTGGAAGCACCTGTACCAGTCTTCAGCTGGCCCTGTGAAGTGCATAGTGGCCATTCTTGACTTATACTCCTCGGGAATTTGGTACATGTCGAAGTAGAAATTACAACACTCTACCCAAGACGTCGGTTTGACTCCTGAAAAACTAGGGAAATCCATTCGAGGCAGGTTTACTCTTTGTTCAGATTGCCTCCCTTCTTGGCGCATTTCACCCCTTCTTGGTTGTTCCGGCTCCAAGATTACATCTTGGATGGGAATTTCATTTCGTCTTGGGTTGCCCATATCATGAACTTCCGGTTGCACAACTGTGTGGTGGCCCGTGTCGCTACTCTCTGGATTGTCGGATGTGGAACCTCCAATTCTTGCATGAATTGCTGTCATCAGTCGAGCCATTTCACCCATATTAGTACTTATCTCTTTGAATTGTTGAGAATGGGCCTAAGACATGGCATCTAACTTCTGATCCATTACGGCAATGGCATGAGTGTTGGTGCTAGCAGCTTGAGTATTGGCTTGGAGTTGCTTGTTCGCCATTGCTGTCTGATGCTCAAGCTGGCCTAAACGGTTGCTCATGTCATGTTGCACTGATTCTGATTGCAAGAACCTAGTCGTCAGTGTTGCTAAATCCATGGTCAACTCGTCGCTGCTGACGGTGTTGCGAGTTATTGGCATTAGTGGTCGTTTAGTTCTCTTGGCTGCCACGATTCTTGCTACCCAGATGCAATCTTGAGTGCTCTGATACCACGTGTGACGACCACAACTCAATCAATATTGAAGAACACAAATTGAATAGAAGAAAGGAACAAATTTTATTGATCTCTCAATAGCGATACAAGAACAGTAAGGAAAAAACAGTAAGGAAGAAAGGAAGTAAAATTACAAATGATTGATAATTGTTTTCATATCCCAACTCCACATACTAATTCCCTTTTTATAAGTGATGCTCCCCAAGGTGGAATAAATCTAATCCATGCTTCCAATCTTTCAATTGAATCTCCATGCTCCATCTCAGCACTTGCGTGTAACAGCTTGGTCACTCATCTGGTCTTGTTCCCCTCTGTTTAAAGGTAATGCCATCCTCTCTATTTCTGACACTTTGGGTCTCATTCTCCATTCATTTAATTTCTCATTAATAGAGGTGGGGTCCTTCTGCAGCGTCTGATTTCTTTTAAAAATCTTGCCCGTTGTTTGAATGACTATGCCCGAACTCCCTTCTTCTTTTCCACCTTGTTTGACTAAATCTAAATTGGATTGGATAATTCCCAAATTCGCTCCAGTTTCTGACACTCCATTACTGAGTTTTTGTCTCAAGGCAAATTGGAGACCTTTATCGATCAAATTCCTCTCAAATTGGCTCAATCGTGCCCATTCGCTAGGTATGCGAGATCTTTCCCTTCATATCCATGGTGAAACCATTGAGTCCCTTTTCCCACTTATCCTATCCTTTGGGTCTCTTCACTCTCTTTCCATCAACAGTGTGGACTCGGACATGAACTACGGAAACCGAGCTCGTGTTCCCCTCTCTTGCCCCCTAACTCAACTTAAGTACCTATGCATTACAGCAAGAATGTCTGAATCTGGCTTAAGAACTTTCATCATGGAGCAAAGAAATCTGGAATATTTATGCATTAAGTCCCCTTTCGGAGCTGATGCTGATCTGTCTTCGCAGTCAGTGAAGACACTGAAACTAACGGTTGAATGGGGAGTTCCTAAGGTTTATCTATCCTTCTCTAAACTTGAGTTTCTCGACTTGAGCATCAGCTTGAGCAGGGAACTGAAACAATTTCATGGAGAAATGCCAGTGTTGAGAAAGGCACTGGTTGAAACATTTGCACTATTGGAAAAGAATGTTCCAATGTTACGTGACATTTTGGAATCTATTACAAATGTGTCGGAGTTGACTCTTCATATAGGGACGCCTTACCCAAAAATTAGACCTTCAGCAACCTGTTTGCGGAAACTGGTAAGTTGTTTCTACGGTAGTCTAATTGTTCTTTATATAATACATTGGATGTATATGCTACAACATTAGGGTAAATTTGGTAACACAAACACTATCCTCTTAGAAGTTATTATAGTGTTCAAGCAAAACAGTCTTCTTGCATTTTTAGTTAAGAAGTTAAATAGAATCTGAATCAGTTTATTTAATCAAGCTTAGTTCCTTGCATGTTCAATAGCAAAATGATCTGAAGAACGTGTGTCCGAATTATGCTTGTATTGCCAGATAAATAATTATTAGGATTTGGTACATTTTTCATATTTGCTAAACAAAGATGCTGGTTTGGTTATTTTTATCTGATAATATACAATGTATATCATTACTTGGATGGTTTTCTGGCAGCTAAGCACGTGAATCTTTATTTGAAACCCACAATATGGCAAGTAAATTGTTGATCTGGCATTGAGAAACAATGTTTTTTGTGCTATATCGACTCTCAAATCTAATTATTTTTGTTTTTAACTTAATTTGATCTTTATGGTTTCTGTTGACTTAAATTATTGCATATGGAGATTTGATTTAGTTTTGGTCTAATTGGAACTGATATTTTTATAGACTAGCTTTGATCTATTTCACCCGTTGGTGGAGCCAGGAAAAGATATGCCAATGTTTCTTAATTTGAGAAGTCTCAGACTCTCAATGTGCTTCTACGAAAATGCCTTACAAGACCTAATTTGTTTGCTTCATCATTCCCCTGTTATTGATTCTCTACACCTAATTCATGTGGTAATATTACACATACATTTTTCAATCAGCCAACTTTCTCTTGTCTTGTGTATATTATGTATTTAGAGGTAATGCCACTTTTTTGCCCACTCCTACTCGAAAAGAAAAAAAGAAGAACATAAAAAGAACATGGGTACCATTGGCATTTCTTGCACAATAATTTGGTCACAGAATAACACAACTATGTTATATTTCAAAATAGGAGGGACCTTCTCAATATCATAATTACCGTTGGGAGCCTGAAATTTGGCATTCTAACCTCCCACTGAACTCTGAAGGCAACAGAAAGTATGCACATTTTTCGAACCTTCAAATAGGTGATATGAAAAGTGAAGTTATCAAGTTGCTGTCTGGTGAAAAGTCATCCAAGAGGCAGAAAACATGACCCTGGTCATTTCAACAGAAAGATTAGTACAATTTGACGTAATTCACTCTTCTTCTTCTTTTATTTTAATGGGTTTCATTATGCTCTATGGATCACTTGCGGGTTATGTGTCAATGCTCAGCCAGATAACTAGCTGCTTGACTGTAGTGCGTTGGACTATGATCCCAAATCAGCTTATTGTACCTTGTTAAGTAGATGCTTTTGTAATGGAGCTTTATTTTAACTTTGGTACCAGAATTCTCAGTAAATCAAATTCTGATGCTTCCTTTCTGGAAACAACATTTAAGATATACAACAAGTTTCTTTATAAAGACTTGCTAAATCTGATATTCGCATAAATTTGTAACATGAATATGCTGCAAATCAAAATTATGTTTTCTTTTAGCAATTGCTGACTGGTCATTTACTCTCCAAATTGTAATTGAAATGAATTATGTGTACATGCAACTATTTTGAAGGTTTCTTAACTGTCAATAATCAGTATATAGTTCTGGCACCGCAATAGGCACAAATGTTCTTTTGTTGAGGTTGATCAGAAATCCAGATATGTTGACATATATATTATGTATATATGATGGATGTGTTTGATGCAGTTAAGGGTAAAATGGTCATTTTGTATTTTGTTTATTAATATAACTGTGTTTTCAATTACTTAATTTAAGTAATGGGGGAGATATCTAAATCACAAAGGTACGATGGGTATATAAAATTTCACTTTATATTATATATTATGGGTGTGTTTGATGCACTAGAGGCTCTATGGATGAGTAGGAAGCAATTGAGTGGAAAGTCCAAAATAGTATACATTGTGCTAAATAGACTACCGGGATCATGTAAATTTTGTTTTGTTTGTTGCTCAATTGTGTAATTATATTGGCTGAGATCACCTAATTGAGATCTTTGTCGTGCAAACTAAACTCGAATTAGCCTAAAACTATTACCAAATGTCTAAGTAGACATGGAAGTAACCTGAGAGGTGCCAGAAAAGGTATGGTGCTGGTACTGGAGACAAATCCACTGGTTTTCTAAAACATAGCTTCTACCTGATCAAGGGATGAGAATCTGCTCCTATTCTTATGACTTTTTGAGAGAGAAAAAAAAGAGAGGGAGAGAAAGGAGAGAGAGAGAGGAGGGCTCTCCTTTTTTTTTTTAAAGAAAAGGAGTTGATTTCAGCATTTTCTTAAAAAAAACATCTATTGTTTGCTGCATAGGAAATTATGTACTTTCAAATTTTCTGAGCTATAATGCATATTTCACTCATGAATCAATTATATATTTGCATGCATTAATGCATATTTCATGTGCACTCCAGCAAAGATTATGTTAACTTTATCAAAATACACATCAATACAATTTGTACTAGGATGAGTGACCTTCTGGCAAGTGGTAATAGTCCATGTGTTGCTCATTTCAGTTGGATTTTATCTCTAGCCTACCTAACTTGTTTGGTAATAAAGACTTTTAAGAAGAAGACAAAACATTAATTAATTTTTTCTTTTTTTTCATATTCACACTTATTGTAATCTTTAGGTACATTTCGTTTTTGCTGTGCTAAAAGATAGAACAGTACATGATGTTCATCTAGAAATTAAATATTATTTTGAAAAGTTGATAATTAAGAAATGTTCAAGTAAGAATTTAAATGTTAGGTCTTAAAAATAATTTTTGTTCTACTTTAAAAGTGCTCGAAAAATGTTCATTTAAATCTGTTTTATTACTTGATTAAATTGTGTTACATTTAGCTTAAAAAGTCTTTTGCCATAATATATAATCCTCGATCTTTTCTAATTTTTTTAATAGAATGTTGAGTGTTCTTAGGCACAAGTCACATGATATAAACAGCCGCCTATTTGAGAGCATCTTTTGCAATGCATTAGAAATCACTGATAACACTTGATAGTAAGCAACTAAGCATCATTTTTTTTTTTTGAGGTTTAGTGGTAAAACCCACCAAAGGATATATTGAAATTACAGAAAACAACAATGCCATTGACAGAACAACTGTCAATTTGAGTTTCAGCATCCAATAATAATAGCCTCTAACCTCATTGTCATCTTAAATTAAGTTCAAAGTTATTTTGATCTTTCCATTAATTTTGACAAGCTTGAAAAGCTTCATCACACATAGCATTAAAACAATTTAAATCATATAATTGTTTCTTTTATCCATTTCTTTTTATTTAAATGCATTTGCGTCATAAAATTTTATGTACACTGTCAAATTTAACATGTTGTTCAGATCTCTAAATTTCCTTCAATTGACTTTAAAAATAAAATATTTTTTTTCAAATAAAAAATAATAATTTAAGATGATAAAACGCAATATAATAATATTATAATGACTTCTATAGAATAAGTAACTAATTCCATAGGCTTTATAACTAAAACTATCATTTAAGAATTACGATTGTATTTTACTTGAAAAAATAATATAATTCAATAAAAAAATAAATTTGTATTATTAGTTTTTTATACAAATTTTTACAATCAAATAAATTTTGAACAAATAATAATTTTATAAATTTCTAAAAATTTAGAAATTCTAGAAATGTATCCCTTAAATTTTAGAATTGGAAACAATCACAAAAATCCATTAAAGTTTAAAATATAATTTCCCCTTTTTAATTGGACCTTTCCAGAAAATATCACTCATTCACTCTTTAAAACCCCAAACCCTTCTTCTCCCCTTGGCCTCCTCCCACTACACAATGGCGGACGGCAATGTCGAAGAGGTTGACCGCCTTTCGCAACTTCCCTTGGGACTGAAATGGCTTGATTTAGGTTTTTGTTTAGTATAATTTAAGTTTTTGTAGTGTAATAATTATTAATTGTAGAATTTTTTTAGTTTGCATGTAAAGTAATTTATCGACATTTTTATTAAAATATACAACTTAAAATACAAAATCTCTAATTTAAAATACATATATTTGGACAATCATAGATAATTTCAATGATCAAATTTTTTAGTTTGCACGGAAGGATTGTTGTTTTTTGAAAAAAATTTAAATAATTATAACTTTGGCTAGGAAAGTCAGATTTGCACGTATGACCACAATTCAGAAAGGAGGGACGAGACGGATCCAAATTTTGCTTGGGAGGAATCCCCAGGCATCCGAACATCAGAATTTAAAAAAAACATCGTTTAGTGCCTCAAAAATTCAGTTTAAGTTTTCTATCAATGGTAGGCATACAACGATCGATATTAGTTTTTTCAAAAGCCTAAGAGATTATTCAAGAATTACCCATATAATTATTTTAAAATACATTTACTATTTATTGTGTGCATTTGCTTATTTTTTGAATGGATTACTATTTCATGTATTATTCAAAAATTATTGAAATTATCTATGATTGTTCAATAATATCATTTCGATTATTCAAAGATCAATTATAGAAGAAGGGTATTTAAAAAAAAATGCGACCAAAATGTCAATTAGGTCGCAACTAAAAAAACTATGGACTGAATTGGCATTTCCGTTCCAAGAAAAAATCGCATCTACACGGATGGCCACGTGAAAAAGTGGAAAAAACTCAAGACCGAATAGGTTATTCGGTCCCAAGAAAAGTAAAAATTCGGGACCGAATAGCCTATTCGGTCCTCGTCTTTCTGATTTTTGTAAAAAAAAGAAGAAGTAATCATGTTGCTTTGCTAAAATTATTTTTATTAATTATGGTTTATAAAAAAAAAAAATTCTATTCTATATGCTCAGATATTTATTTTATTTCTTCATAATAGTGTTTTTAGGTAAGATCACTACTGCATTTTATTGAAGGTATCCTTGCATCATTATAATTTGCACACAATACGTGCAAAAGATTTATGAGATGAATTAATAAAAATGGTAGTTATAAATTAATCACATGATGTTCAATTATATAACTCAAATTACACACGCCACCGCCCCCCCCGCCCCCCCCCCCCCCCCCCCCCCCCCCCCCCCCCCCCCCGAACCACCCACCCACTCCAATGTCCATTCTAATTCCATATTACAAGGAAAAAAAACAGACAGCAACCAAACTGTATTACTGTGCTTGGTTACAACCATGAATACTTAGTATTTTTTTATAAAAAAAATGAAAATTAAATTTCGATCATAGCATCATACACTAGGTAGGATATTCTCTGAACAGAGTTAAGCCTTTAATTAAAGAGACAAGGTCATTAGAGCTAGTTTAAAATATAGGCTAATTCAAGTCACTTTCATGCTACATAATAATTCCAAGTCTGGCATAGTTGCATCCACTACATGCTACAATATCTTAACAATTAAGTATCTCACCGACTTGGTCCCACACTGGACTAATAAAGTGAAAGTTACCTTTCGAGAAAATATCACCCATTATTCACTCTTTAAAATCAAAAAGCCATTTCATCAAAAAAAAAAAAAATCAAAAAGCCTTCTTCTCCCCTTGACCTCCTCCCACTACACAATGGCGGACGGCAATGTCGAAGAGGTTGACCGCCTTTCCCAACTTCACAAGGATCTCCTTCTACGCATTCTCTCTTTCCTCCCCACCAAACTTGCTGCGCGTACTTGCCTCCTCGCTCGCCCCTTCCGCCATCTCTGGACCAACTCCCCCTCCTTTGAGATTGACCGCTCCGAGTTCCCCCCGGGCTTCCTCTTCAACGAGGTAACCTCCTGCCTTCGCGACCGTTCTGATTCATTACTGAGTTTTTGTCTCAAGGCAAATCGGATACCTTTTTCGATCGAACTCATCTCAAATTGGCTCAATCGTGCCCATTCGCTAGGTATGCGAGATCTCTCCCTTCATATACATGGTGAAACCATCGAGTCCCTTTTCCCACTTATCCTATCCTTTGGGTCTCTTCACTCTCTTTTCATCAACAGTGTGGACTCGCACTTCAACTACGACGGAAACCGAGTGCGTGTTCCCCCCCCTTTCCTCCTAACTCAACTCAAGTACCTATGCATTGAAGCAAGAATGTTTGAATCTGGCTTAAAAACTTTAATCATGGAGCAAAGATATCTGGAATATTTATGCATTACGTCCCCTTCCGGAGATGATGTTGATCTGTCTTCGCAGTCAGTGAAGTCACTGAAACTAAGGGTTGAATGGCCTGGTCATAATATTTATTTATCCTTCTCTAAACTTGAGTTTCTCGACTTGAGCATCTGCTTGAGCATGGACTTGAGCACAGAACCGAAACAATTTCATGGACATATGCCAGTGTTGAGAAAGGCACTGGTTGACACCATTGCACTGTCGGAAAAGAATGTTCCAATGTTACGTGACGTTTTGAAATCTATTACAAATGTGTCGGAGTTGACACTTCATATAGGGAAGTCTTACCCAAACTTTGTACCTCCAGCAGCCCATTTACCGAAGCGGGTAAATTGTTTCTACACTAGTCTAATTGCTTTTTATGTATTACATTGGCTGTATATGCTATCATATTTGGGTAAAATGATATTGGTAACACGCACACACACATTGCCTTCTTGGTGCTAAATCCTTGTAAATTAACTGCTCAATGGGTTGTGAATAATTTAAAGGATATAATGAGACATCTGACTACCCAACCTATGGCATAGATGAATTAGTTCACTTAAATTGCCAAAAAAATCTAGAATTAAATAAAGCACTTGATACTGTGTAACTTTCTGTGGTTTTCGTTGAAACAAAATTTGGAGGAATGGGTATTTTTTTACTTCATGGACTAACATCACTTGACTTCCAACTTCAGAACCAACACTTAAGTAGGCGGCTACATCTAAACCCAAAATTTAATATGCAGTTGGTTGGGCACCATGTTTACACAGATAGTTCCATAGTATACATGTACATTACTTGGGTGGTTTTCTGGCAGATAAGCATGTGCATCTTTATCTGAAACCCACAATATAGCAAGTAAATTGTTGATTTAGCATTGAGAAACTATGTTTGTTGTGCTATATTCCTCTCAAATCTAATTATTTTTTGTTTTTATCTTAATTTGATCTTTATGGTTTCTGTTGGCTTAATTTATTGCATATGTAGATTTTTTTTTTTGGTCTAACTGGAACTGATATTTTTATAGACTAGCTTTGATCTATTTCACCCATTGGTGGAGCCAGGAAGAGATGTGCCGGTTTTTCCCAATTTGAAAAGTCTAAAACTCTCAATGTGCTGCTACGAAAATGCCGTAGAAGACCTAATTTGTGTGCTTCAACATTCTCCTTATATTGATTCTCTACATCTAATTCATGTGGTAATATTACATATACTTTTTTTCAATCAGCTAACTTTCTCGTCTTGTGTGTTTTCTGTATTTAGAGGTAATGCCACCTTTTTGCCCACTCCCAATCGAAAAGAAAAAAAGAACAACATAAAAAGAACATGGGTACTATTGGCATTTCTTGCACAATAATTTGGTCAGAAAATAACACAACTATGTTATATTTCAAAATAGGAGGGACCTGGTTATCATAATTATGTTTGGCCAGAGGATGTTTGGGCGCCGGAAGCTTGGGATTCTAAACTCCCATTGAACTCTGAAGGCAACAGAAAGTATGCACATTTTTCTAACCTTCAAACTGGTGATAAGAAAAATGAAGTTATCAAGTTGCTGTCCGGTGAAAAGTCATCCAAGAGGCAGAAAACATGACCCTGGTCATTTCAATGGGTTTGATTTTGCTCTATGGATCACTTGCGGGTTATGTGTCAGTGAGGGTAAAATGGTCATTTTGTATTTTGTTTATCAATATGACTGTGTTTTCAATTAAATTAATTTAGTAATTGGGGAAATATCTAAATCACAAAGTTATGATGGGTACATATAAATTTCACTTTATCTTATGTCTATATTATGGATGTGTTTGATGCACTAGAGGCTTACGTGGGTGATCCTTATTATTCAGTAGGAAGCTATTGTGTGGAAAGTAAAAATTAGTATACATTGTGCTAAATGGACTACTGGGATCATGTAAATTTTATTTTGTTTGTTGCTCAATTGTGTAATTATATTGGCTGATATCACCTAATTGAGATATTTGTTGTGCAAACTAAACTCGAATTAAGCCTAAAACTATTACCAATTGTCTAATTAGACATGGAAGTAACCTGGGAGGTGTGCAAGAAAAGGTATGGTGCTGGTACAGAAGTTGTATCCACTGGTTTGCTAAACATACCTTCTACCCGATCAAGGGGAGTCGACATTTTCTAGAATTTTTCTGTCGTGTTAGATTTTTTTTTTCTTCCCCTAAATTTCTGGTGTTTACCATGTAGTACGGCCCTGATACTGGTACCAGGTTACAGTTTTGCTTCAGTTTGTTTGTTTTTTGTTTTTGTTACGTTTTTTTAACAATTGGGCCTTAATGAAGGACAGTTGACCTCATTTGAAGAAAAACTAAAAAGAAGTGTCCTGATCATAATTGCACAACTTTGCTGAGTTTTCTATTTTAAGGATTTTGGTAGAATTGGTCCTGTAAAATAATCAAACGAGAGGAAAGAGAGAAGATATCAGACCAAGATATATAATTTCGTTTAAACAACATAATCATAATCCAACTCATTACATTGCTTATTATACAATGCGATATCACAGCCAATCTAAACTAGCAAAACTGAATCCTAGTAATCTTAAATGTAGCTAGCTTGTTACAAACTTGCAGACTTTAGAATTAAATCTGTAAATTTAAATGTGGTTTAAGCATTTTGATTCTAAGAGAAACGTTTCTCTCAGAGGACGATTATGAATGCCACACATGACACATGTCATGTCCTTTTTTCTTCGTTTTATTTGGAATCTGGTTTGAAAACGTCAAAAAACAAATAAAACACAAATAATTTGCGAATTGTGTGACTATGCTGTGTACACCGCTTCTGCTATTGATGTATCAGTTTTATTATTTTATTGTGGCATGATTTGTACGAATATTTTTATATTTTTGATACGAATGGAAAACTTTGCATTATTTATGTTATTTATGCTTTTGTTATTATTTTATATTTATTTAGTCTTCCGTATTTATCAATTGTCGTAAACACATGAGGGAATTAATCACTGCCTGAATCGTTATTCTGATTTGAGATTGGGTAAAAACAGAAAGAAAAAAATAAGAAGGTTAAGTAATTTACTAATTCGTGAACAATTAGTTTTTTTTTCATTTAAATAAATCTGTTTGTTTATGATTTTTACAGTTTTAATTTTTCTTTTAAATCAAAGGCTCAGTCTTTAGGCACATCACTTTTTTTCCTGTAGTCAAAGATAAAAGAATACCCAATGTTCATCTAAAAAATATTATTCTAAAAATTTAGAAAAATAAAAATTATTCATAGGAAACTATGTACTTGCAAATTTTCTGAGCTATAAATAAGGACATGACATGTGTGAATATTTGGACGTATAACACATACAGTTCCTCTTAATCTTATTAATGAATCAATTATATATTTACATGCATCAATGCATATTTCATATGCGCCTCAATACTGATTATATTATTTTATCAAAATACAGATTAACTAAATTATTTTTTATTTTATGATTACTTAGTTGTATTTTATGATTACTATCATTTTAATTAATAAAATTGTAGTTTCTTCTTTAAAATAATATAATTTAATAATAAAAAGTATTATTGGTTTTAATAGAAAATTTTCATTTTACAGTCAACTAAATCTTGAATATAAATAATAATTATATAACTTTCTAAAAAAACAGAAATTTCAGAAGATATTCAATTATTCATTATATTGCAGAATCCTTTTTGTTCTCTCCAGACATAAGATTAAGTGGAAACCATCCCAAAATTAATTATTAGAAGCTAATTCCCTCTTACAAATTGGATCTTTCAAGAAAATATGACCCATTCTTCTTCTTCACCCTTTAAAACCTAAAACCCTTCTTCTCCCCTTCGTCTCCTCCCACTGCACAATGGCGGACAGCACTGTCGAAGAGGTCGACCGCCTTTCCCAACTTCCCGAGGCTCTCCTTCTACATATCCTCTCTTTCCTTACCACCAAATTTGCTGTGCGTACATCCCTCCTCGCTCGCCGCTTCCGCCATCTCTGGACCGCCTCCCCCTCCTTTGATCTTTTCCGCTCCGACTTATACCCGGGTCGCCTCTTCAACGACGTAACCTCCCGCTGTCTCCGTCTTCGCGACCCTTCTGCTCCATTACTGAGTTTTTGTCTCAAGGCAAATTGGAGACCTTTTTCGATCGAACTCCTCTCAAATTGGCTCAATCGTGCCAATTCGCTAGGTATGCGAGATCTTTCCCTTCAAATCCATGGTGAAACCACTGAGTCCCTTTTCCCACTTATCCTATCCTTTGGGTCTCTTCACTCTCTTTTCATCGAAAGTGTGGACTCGGACTTGAACTACCGAAACCGAGCTCGTGTTCCCCCCTCTTTCCCCCTAACTCAACTCAAGTACCTGTACATTAAAGCAAGAATGTTTGAATCTGGCTTAAAAACTTTAATCATGGAGCAAAGAAATCTGGAATATTTATGCATTAAGTCCCATTCCGGAGATGATGTTGATCTGTCTTCGCAGTCAGTGAAGACACTGAAACTAACGGTTGAATGGGGAGTTCCTAAGGTTTATCTATCCTTCTCTAAACTTGAGTTTCTCGACTTGAGCATCAGCTTGAGCAGGGAACTGAAACAATTTCATGGAGATATGCCAGTGTTGAGAAAGGCACTGGTTGACACCTTTGGACTGTCGGAACAGAATGTTCCAATGTTATGTGACATTTTGAAATCTATTACAAATGTGTCGGAGTTGACACTTAATATAAGGAAGTATTACCCAAGGTTTATATCTTCAGAAACCCGTTTACCAAAGCTGGTAAATTGTTTCTACACTAGTCTAATTGCTTTTTATGTATTACATTGGATGTATATGCTAGCATATTTGGGTAAAATGATATTGGTAACACGCGTGCGCGCGCACACACACACACTAACTAACTATCCTCTTAGAAGTTAAGAAGAATTTTCAATAGCAAAACATAGTCTCCTTGCATTTTGAGTTATGAAGTTGATATAGAATCTGAATCAGTTTATTTACTGAAGCTTATTGCATTTTATCATTGATTTATCTCTCTTAATTGATTTGGATTTGATAAGGTCTGTATCGAACCTTATGTCACTAAAATTTCACATAAATTGCCAAAAAGGTGTAGAATTAAATAGCACTTGATACTGTGTTACTTTCTGCTGGCTTCTTTGAAACAGAATTTGGAGGAATGGGTATTTTTTTTACTTCATGGAATAACTTTAATATGCAGTTGGTTGGGCACTTGATAAATTTAATATGCAGTTGGTTGGGCACCATGTTTACATAGATAGTTCCATAGGATACATGTTATCTGCACCCAATGTTTCAAGAGTCAGTGCTAACTTGTTAATTAAAAGAATGAGTTGTAGAACAGCAAAATGATCTGAAGAATGTGTCCGAATTATGCCTGTATTACCAGATAAATAATTATTAGGATTTACTACGTTTTTCATATTTTGCTAAACAAAGATGCTGGTTTGGTTATTTTTATCTGATAATATACAATGTACATTACTTGGATGGTTTTCTGGCAGCTAAGCATGCGCATCTTTACCTGAAACCCACAGTATAGCAAGTAAATTGTTGATTTAGCATTGAGAAACAATGTTTGTTGTGCTATATCCCTCTCAAATCTAATTATTTTTGTTTTTATCTTAATTTGATCTTTATGGTTTCTGTTAGCTTAAATTATTGCATATGTAGATTTGTTTTTTTTTTTTTAATCTAACTGGAACTGATATTTTTATAGACTAGCTTTGATCTATTTCACCCGTTGGTGGAGCCAGGAAGAGAGATGCCGGTTTTTCCCAATTTGAGAAGTCTGAAACTCTCAATGTGCTGCTACAAAAATGCCTTACAAGACCTAATTTGTGTGCTTCAACATTCTCCTTATATTGATTCTCTACATCTAATTCACGTGGTAATATTACACATACTTTTCTCAATCAGCTAACTTTCTCTTGTCTTGTGTGTTTTCTGTATTTAGAGGTAATGCCACTTTTTGCCCACTCCCAATTGAAAAGAAAAAAGAACAACATAAAAAGAACATGGGTACTATTGGCATTTCTTGCACAATAATTTGGTCAGAAAATAACACAACTATGTTATATGTCAAAATAGGAGGGACCTGACTATCGAATGTATGGTTGGGCGCCAGAAGTTTGGCATTCTAAACTCCCACTGAACTCTGAAGGCAATAGAAAGTATGCACATTTTTCAAACCTTCAAACAGGTGATAAGAAAAATGAAGTTATCAAGTTGCTGTCCGGTGAAAATTCATCCAAGAGGCGGAAAATATGATATCCCTGGTCATTTCATCCGGAAGAGTAGTACATTTTGATGTAATTCACTCTTCTTTGGTTTTATTTTTTTTTGATGGGTTTGATTTTGCTCTATGGATCACTTACGGGTTATGTGTCAGTGCTCAGTCAGATGACTAAACTGTAGTACATTGGACTATGATCCTAAATCAGCTTATTGTACCTTGTTAAGTAGATGCTATAGGAACAGAGCTTTATTTGGACTTTGGTACCAGAATTCTCAGTAAATCAAATTCTGATGCTTTCTTTCTGGAAACAACATTTAAGATCTACTACAAGTTTCTTTATAAAGATATGCTAAATCTGATATTCAAATAAATTTGTAACTTGAATATGCTGCTAATCAAAATTTGTATTCTTTTAGTCTTGCTGACTGGTCATTTACTCTCCAAATTGTAATGAAATGAATTACTTGTACATGCAACTATTTTGAAGGTTTCTTAACTGTCTACAATCAGTATATAATTCTGGCACCGCAATAGGCATAAATGTTCTTTTGTTGAGGTTGATCAGAAATCCTGATATGTTGACATATATATTATGTATATATGATATATGTGTTTGATGTAGTTGAGGGTAAAATGGTCATTTTGTATTTTGTTTATTAATATAACTGTGTTTTCAATTAATTAATTAAGTATGGGGGAAATATCTAAATCACAAAGTTATGATGGGTATATATAAATTTAACTTTTATCTTATGTCTATATTATGGATGTGTTTGATGCACTACAGGCTACATGGATGAGCCTTATTATTCAGTAGGAAGCAATTGAGTGGCAAGTACAAAATAGTATACATTGTGCTAAATAGACTACTGGGATCATGTAAATTTGATTTTGTTTGTTGATCCATTGTGTAATTATATTGGCTGACATCACCTAATTGTGATCTTTGTTGTGCAAACTAAACTCGAATTGGCTAGAACTATTACCAATTGTCCAAGTAGACATGGAAGTAACCTGCGAGGTGTGCAAGAAAAGGTATGGTGTTGGTACAGGAATTGTATCCACTGTTTTGCTAAACATAGCTTCTACCTGATCAAGAGATGAGAATCTGCTCCTATTCTTAAAAATAGGAGGGTTCTCCTCTTAGAGAGAGAGAAAAAAGAGGAGAGAAAGGATAGAGAAAGAGGGAGAGAAAGGAAAGAGAAAGATAGAGGAGGACTCTCCTTTTTTTTGAAGAAAAGAAGCGGATTTTAGCATTTTCTTAAAAAAATGTATTGTTTGTTGCATAGGAAATTATGTACATGCAATTTTTCTGAGCTATAAATAAGGACATGACGTGTGTGAATATATATTTCAAATTCGTATCCTCTGCATTAACTCAAAAGGAAATATTTTGAGTTAATGAATTTTAACCATTCGATCTACTTTAAAAATTTTGTCTCCATAAATATTAAAGGGACCTGAAGTTATAAACCAGAGTCGAATTGACTCCGTTTAAAATTAAACGGTTGAGATTCATTAACTTAAAAGAAGTCAGACTGACTCCATTTAAAATTAGAAGGTTGAGATTCATTAACTCAAAAGATTCACTTTTGAGTTAATGCAGAGGATACACATTCAAAATATTTCGGCGTAGAGCACGTACGGTCCCTCTTAATCTTACTCTTGAATCAATTATATATTTTGCATTCATCAATATGCATATTTCATATACACCCCCAACACTTATTATGTTAACTTTATCAAAATACACATCAATTCAATTTGTACCAGGATGAGTGATCTCCTGGTGAGAGTCCATGTGTTGCTTATTTCAATTGAGTTTTATTTCTAATTTATCCAATTTATTTGGTAATAAAGACTTTGAAGAAGAAGACAACATAACAATTTAATTTTTTTATTTTCCAGATTCACACTTATCGTAACTCTTTCATGCTTCATCGTGCATCACATCATGTATTTCTCTTTACAAAGTTCAAACGGTCAATCAGAGCCTCTCAACATGATTTTCATATTAAAATATACTTTGAGATCAAATTTTATATTTATTTATTTTTAAATTGTTTACTAATTTTTTTAGATAGATTTTTAGATCCAGACAAATCCAACCTGAGATAAAATGCACCACGCTCAGAGTGAGCCTCACTTTGCTTCGGCAAGTTGAATGGTTTTTTTTTTTTTTTTTTATTATAGAAATTACTATTTCATATGAATAAATTATACAGAGAGTACCAGTCATATTCACCTTCTATAGTAAATGTTGTCATAATTTATGAAACTAAAGAGAGTAAATTTACATAATTTTGTAGTCATGTCTTATGCAAAAGATTGCAAACTTGTGATTTACAGCAGCTAACGGGCTTTTAAATGAAACAAAAAATTAAGAAAAATTTGCTTGCTTTAGGTTATATTTATCTCAACATTGAAGCACAATTATTAACACACAATCCCAGTTAATGGACCAGAATAAAAAAAAAAGAGTGTTAGTTTTAGCAATTAGACTAAATTGGAGGGATTAAACTATGCTAATTATGGTATAACAGTTAAGATGCAAAATGAGTTTGAATCATTTAAAATATTTTCGTCTAAAATATTTTAAATTTTAAATTATTATCATAGACATACCCTAAATTTTAAACTAAGATGAAAAGGTAAGATGTTCATATCATTATATATACAATATGTAAGATGTTCATATATATCCAAAGTACAATTAAAGACGACCAAAAAGATGGGACCTGGTAAGAAAAAACTACAACAATTATTCTCACTGAGATTGAAATAGATAGATACGACAAAGCAAAAGATAATGTTCTCATATAGTATATATATAGGAAAGTCGATCGCGGATTACAAATTCATATAAGAATATTAAATTTTGGAAGATCTTTCTCTTCATGATTTCATTTTACAACTCATGTGTCGTTAATTCATTTTTCAAACTCAATGCATGCATGGCAGATCTCGAGGTCTCCTCCATTTGTTTAATTTGGTTGATTTAGTCGAGTTCAGATCGCCTTTGTCTCCACCTTCTCATGTGTACTAAACGACATTTGGAAATTATCAACTAACATATTAATTTGTGAGATTGACTACTCTACTTGCATAAGCATATGAGGTTATATGTTTATAAATTATTTTTTTATTTTCAAAATCCAAAATATTGATCTGAACCGTTAGATATAATCTCTATATTGAAATGTACTTAGAGACCACATTTTACATTTTTCTAAATTTTTTTACTATTTATTAAGCTACTTTAAAAATCACTAACTCAATAGTGACTTAACAAAACAGTAAAATCAGAAGCTCTTTTTTAAAAGAGAGTACTACTTGCTTAATTTAAGTCAGATAACTTAAAATTGTATGGTCAGAACTCAGAAGTGATGTCCAACTCTTTGTTAGGTGTCCCCAATGCAAATTATATTTGAAGAACAAACAAATTTCTATTATGCAACAATGAACCTACTTTTGCCTTTTCTCATGGCATGGTGTATGTAGTAGAAGAAAGAAAGCCATACGCCATTTTTTTTCTTTCTTAACACCCCATGTATTTCGTAATTCATACACGGGCCTCTAAAAGTACCATTTTGGATTGGTATGGGCTCAACTGGGCCGGGTTCCGGTTTGAATAAAATTATTGGCATTGGTGTGAGAACCCGAAACATTTGTTAATTCACTGAAAAATTAATTTCAGTAATTCAGTTCAGCACAAAAAATTTAAATAATGATTTCGCAATATTATTGTAATTAAGTTTCGATTGTGTAGGAAGTAATAAAACAAGCAACTTAACCTATATGTACATAGTTTAAAAATAAAAAATATTAATGTAATATTATTTTAAACACCATTTGATTAAAAAATAAAATTTGCATCTTAAAAATAAGAAATAACTTGTGCATATTATATTTTGCATGCATTAATTTCTGATAACTTCATAATTGGAAAAATAATGAAAAAGTAGTATACAAATATTTTAACTATCCTGTCAAAAAATATTACTGGAATTCAAAATGGTATACATATATTTGTAGATGATTTCTAAAAATATACTTCCAGATTTGCATGGTTTCCTCCAAGGCATGCCATTCAGTTTCCATTGGTGGTTGTATACTTGATATGGCCTTAGATAGGGACAGATTGTCAGTTCAAAACAGCACACAGCACAATATATCTCATAGCCTCTAGTAGAGCCTTAATTTGTTTCTGATTGCATGGGGCATGATGACAGTATTCTAGCAGTTCTGTATGCTAATAAAGTTTCACCTTTTGAGATTATAAATCCCATGCCACCTTTTGTGATATATTTGGTGCATACCGAGTGAACTTGGAGTGTTTGTTGGTACCACTTTCCAATTAGAGTTTCAGAATTAACCTTTGGAAATAGGCTGTGAAGCTTTGGAAACTAGGGGTCTTTCCAGTACCATATGCACGGTCATTTCGGCACCGCCACATCGACCATATACAATTCACCATTGATGTCTTCTTCTTGCATTTTTTTTCGTGTAGTCCCTTTTTATGGTAAGTACCCCCTGCTCAACATAATCCATATATACAATAATTAAGAGTAGTTAAATAAATTACACAAAAAATAATTAAAACGTGATGATAATTGATAATAAAGTCTTGTAGCCATGCAAAGTAATATGAACAAATCTTGATGGGTTATGATGACAATCAAAAATTGTAAAAAAATCTTACAAGAAATTAAAAATGCATGAGAATTTACCTGATACGCACAGATGGGATATGCTCAAATTTGTGTACATCTTCTCCTTGCATTTGCATACCTTCCCAGAGCTCATGTGAGGGATAATAAACTGTTAGTTCTTGAAGAGTCTGCACCTTTTGTAGCTCGGGAAGTACATTCAGCTTTCGACAATCATAAATTTTGAGGTGACGAAGGATGGGCATAGCTCCGTCTTTTATGTCCCAATGATGTAGGTTAGGCAGCCTTAGAAGCTTAAGTATTTCTAGGTTACGAAACCCTCCGGTTGAACATATTAACTCTGTTCCCATATATGAGTTATAATCTAAATAAAGTATCCTGAGGCTCTGCAACCTCTCTAGTATGGGCATTGGATCTTCCTGGAGCTTAGAACCTATGAGTTTCAATTTGATGAGGTTTGTTGGGAACATCTCAACACTTGGAACACATATATTTCTTTCCCAAACTCCATTGAGAATTAGTTTTTGTATCTTTCCATGACAAGGTAAGTCTTCTGTTCCACCAAATGGTAGCAACTGCATTGTTCCAATAGAGAGGTAGACCAAATGTTCTATCCTTATTAGCACACTCTTGATGTTTTGCCACTCTATTATAACCCTTTCATTATCTAGATCAGTATCAATGGAAATCACTAATGTACGCAAGTTGGTACAAAAACCTAATTCAACAACTGATTCTATATGTATTCGCACATCCACAATTGTTTGTAGATTTGTATGCTTATTCCAATTTAATGGTAATTGGAAAAATAAGCTACCATATACATGTCTTAGAGTTGGGATTACAAAATCACACAAATCTAGTGTCTCTTCTTCAGTATCAACTACCGATCCATTTAAATCAATGGTTTGTAGATTATAGAAGGAAAACTTCTTAAATATATCTTGTGGAATACTACAGCCTTTTAATCCCAAGTACCTCAAGTGTATCAAGACCTTTGGCCACTGTCTCCGAGTAAATGTGGTCATATCGACACTCTCCAAGGTTAACACTCTAAGTAGTCTAAACCCACTATAATTTAGTAGTCCAAAGCCACTATCATTAGATGAACTTCGCCTAAAACAGACTAAAGAACGAGTGTTTTCTGAATAAATATCATCCTCTGTGGGAGTGCAAAATTGCAGTGCCGCACGGCGTGGCTTGTTGGCAGCTAAGTTGTTAACATCTTCTTTTTTTGAGAATACAGTGAAGAAGTTCTCATCCATAGCTTTGCGGATAGCTAGATCCCGTAAAAGATCGTGCATACTACAATATTTACAGTAGCCGTTCCAAGATTTTTTAGTAACTTGAATCAAACACCTGCAACAATATTTTTCATTTATTAATTAGGTCTAAAGATAACTATATATAATAGTAATACCAATGGCAATAAGTTATTATTGAGTTTGGCTAATATAACATCAGTGTCATTTTAGCTTATATAACACAAACTTTAAAATCTATCAAATCGATTTTAAACAACTAATCCAAACCGATTTACATTATGAGTGATGCGTTTACATGTAAATACATAACTAATGAATTAGATCGGTTTGGATTCACCGTTTGAAATTGATTTGATAGATTTTAGAAATAATGTTATATAGGTTGAAATGACACTAATGACTGATATTATACTAGCCAAACTCGTTATTATTTAGATATATAGTAGTATATATAAAAAAAATTTCTCGATAGGCTCTACGCCTTTGTAATAGTCAAAATTATTTACCTAACTGCTAAATTAAATTTTGTTGGTATACCTAGCATACGTACGTGTGCCGAGTGGTGCGAATACCTATCTAGCAATATTTTGAGTCAAGCATGAGGTGAGAGAAATATTTCAAAATATTTGTTTTGACCATTTTTAATTGATACCTCAATAATTTTGAAGTCTCATTAATTGAAGTAAACTTCTTTTTACGGCTCAACACAGAAAATTGCTTGGAACTTCTTATTATAAATTTTAATTTTTTAATCAGTTTTATTATACAAACTGTTTCTGTTAGTGTCAAAATTTCTGTCTTTTTAATTGTGTACGAAAGTTGCATATAAATTTTAGTAATCGTCGAAATGTTGAAATTATTATTTTTAAAATTTCTTGATCTGCTAATATATTAATTAAGTTGCATATAAATTTGTTGAGTCGATCAATTAAGTTGCAATATAAAATTTTCTAAACGGATAAAATTAAAAATGTGGTATATATGGAAGTAAGAATATGGTTGTCCTCTTTCATTTAGATAGTAGTATGTATGAAAATATTTGTTGATAGGTTTACTGCTAATATATTACCGAAATTTTTATACAAATAAAAAATAAAAATATTAAAAATAGGAAATATCATATGGAAATTTGAAAAATGGGAAGACAGTAGGGGGGCGGGACGCTATGATACACTCAAGACCGTGAAAAAAAAATCATAAGTGGGACGCTATGAAGCAACCCAATACAGGAAATGACAAAAAAAAAAAAAGTGGGACCCCATGGGATAATCCAACACAAGACAAAAAAAAGAAAAAAAGAAAGTGGGATACCATGTCATGAGATAACCCAGGAAACCAAAAATATCTAGCATCTTTAATCTTGGAGACTTTTTTTTTTTTTTTTTTCCGTTTTTTGAGTTGAGTTGTCCCATGACATCCTACTTTTTTTTTTAAATATCAGGCTATCTTAGTGCTTCAATCTTTCAATTTTTTTTTGGTCAGTTATGGATTATTAGTTTAGACACTTATGTCCTTGACTCTAACATACACCTTACATATATATGTCGATATCAAACTTGCAATTGTAACCATGTTGATGACAATAATGCAACGTTATATCTAGTTATGTGAAACACTGACAAACATACTTAGCACACTTGCTATCTCGGGAAGTGGCACATGGATGCAACAAAGATATACATACTATTTCTATCAGGCACTTGAATATTTGGAGATGAGAAAATTTCTAGCAAATTATTTCTATGAGGTTGACCTTTATGCATTAAAAGATACTAAATTTCGGGCAAATATTCTTATGCAATTTTTTTTTTATATTATCATTGAAAATTACTTTTTTTACGTGGGGAGAATGGTGGAATTAAGGAGGTAAAAAGGAGATGATCATGTCTGTACCGGGTATTGATTGAATTTAGGGGAGTCCCTAGAGAGGCAAAAACACAACATGACTTCTTTTATACGTGATAAGGACCTTAAATAATAGAACTGAAAAGAGATGTACCTTTCAACGAGCTCTTGGAGTAATTTCTCAGCTCTGTCCTCAATTGTTCCAACTCCATCTTTCGGTACGAATCCTTCAGCTATCCACATTCTTGTAATGCGCCATACCGAAATCTTATAATCTTCAGGAAAACAAGCAAAATAAAGAAAACAATCTTTGAGATATTGAGGCAAGTCTTCATAACTCCTAGCAAGCACCTGCGAGCACTGTTTCCCATCTTTGTCATGCCAATCTATGGTCTCGTCTAACGTGTTCCAGGCAGTGTAGTTTCGCTCTCTCCTTGTGAGGATACCACCTAGAACAACCAATGCCAAGGGTAGCCCACCACATTTTTTCGTTAATCTTTTCGCCACATCCAAGAGATGAGGGTAATTCTCAGGTTGTACATGTTGTTGAAAAGCGTTTCTGAATAGGAGAGCTAGACCTTCGGCATCACTTAGGTAATGGGGCATATACGGTTTTGTGTTGCAATCTGCTGCTTTGGCAACATCAAGCGATCTGGTGGTAATGATCACGCGGCTCGCATTGTACATATCGGGTAATGTCATTTTCAACTGCCCCCAAAGATTGATGTCCCACACATCATCTAAAATAATTAAGTATCTCTTGCCTCTCAAGGAGCTCTTTAGCTTCACCGGTAAATCTCTATCCTTTACAGGTGGATTTTTCTTTTCCATGTGAGGTTTAACTGAGTATAGAATTTCTCTCAAGAGATCATTTAAATTGTATGTTTGAGAAATGGACTGCCATGTGCAACAATCGAATTGTCCCTCCAATTTATCACTGTTTTTACAAAAAAAAAAAAAATGTTACATCAAGGAAAAATAAGGAACAGAACGAGAGAATTTTATTGGAAATCTTTTCTAAGAGTATTCTTAAGAAGATCTGGACCACATTTTGTAACAAATATATTGTTAAGAGCTAGAAGACTCTTTCAAGTTTGAAAAACGTCTTTGTGCCTAATAATTTACCATGCATGGAGCTAAGAACATTTGGAGTCATTATTACCATCTTGTAAATTATATTAACCAAAATAGAAAGCCTAATTTTTATTAAGCGTACATATTAGGGTGATTATTTATATAAGGAACAAATTATCAGAACTACATGCAGGGTGTATAGTTTGAGTAACATTTAAATCCATGTATGCAAATAATCATGATTTTAATTTCATGATTCACTTAAATTGCTATACAATCCCTATAAATAATCCATTGTCATGAATTAACTCATATATATAGTATATAAGTTTCGAAGAATTGAATATCATCACTTCTTGAGAAAGGACAACAATCTAAATTTAGACAGTTGAGTTCTTCACAACTAGTTGGTTAATTTGGAATTTAGCAATTTTCTTGTCATAGATTAATTGTTCCACAAAACTTTACCCTCTTTATATATATAAAAAAAAAGGGTTTAAAAGAAAGGAGACATGCACCTTTTGTATACTTTTTGAACCAGGGTGGTCTTCCCGAGGCCGCCGGTACCCACAATCGAGAGCACCGTGCGCCTTGAAATACTTCTATCAAGCAGTAGCTCGATAATCTTTGCCTGGTCATCCTCAAGGCCAACAACTTCTGGATCATCAACATCATCAGACGGTTCTGGATCATCAACATCATCATCAAGAGCACCAAGATCCTCAATTCTCAAGTCGGTTCGGCGCTGGTAAAGCCGATTGAGTTCCTCTATGATATTTTCGAGCTCGACATGCAGGCCGAGCTTGTATGTTTTATAGTTTCTTTTAACTGACTTGTTAATATTTCTGACAAACCAGTTGGAACTTTCTGCACGGTTTTCTTCAATCATAACCTGGAAGGTATCAATTACAGTAGCTATTCTGTTGGCAATTTCACTAACCTGGTTCAGCCACTCTGTTACCACATTATTTCTGTTACACTTGGAATCAACATCTTTTAGCAGCGCTTGGATCAAGCGAAGCTCCTTCTGCACCTGTTCGATCTGCCCACGCACAGCCTGCACTTCCCGAACTTTCTCGAGCAAGACAGCAGCAAGCTTTTCCAGCACAGAGGTCACAGCTTCTGCCATGAATTTCTGATTATGGGAATTGTCTTTAATTGTTTTTCTTTATTTCAATTGCGGGGGCAGTATGAGTGGGTATATATAGACTATAGAAAGCTTTTCTGCAGTTTTAAACATAGTAGGAAATATCTGCCGATACGTATCGGTATCGGCCGTGACCGATCCGATACTGGTCCGATACTCGCGATAGTGCGTTAAAGAACTTGAGCTGTATTGGTCAATACTGATTCGATACTGGTCCGATACGTATCGGTATCGGCTGTGATTGATCTCGATACCGATACCGATATTTCCTACTATGGTTTTAAATTTGAGAAACAATTGGTAGATTTTTCATTTTCTATGGGCAGTGCTAATGTAATATCTTCTAAATATAAAACAAGGAGACCACATGTTACCGATATCTACCCCCCTCGGTAAGCACATTTAATTTCTTAACTAATTTAACCTTTCTTGTACAACTATCCAAGCATGCTTAATTATATAATATGTAGCTATTCGAGATCATTGAAAAAGAAACTTCACCTGTTACTTCGAGGAACGGACAAATTGCACAAATAGTAAATCTAATAATTCAGATCAGAACATTATAAATATATTAGGCACCTTTCCCCAGTACATTTTAGACAATCATGACCATATTTTTTAAGAAAAAATATGAGTCAGATTTCCAATTTATTAATCGGGTTACATTGTTTATTTAGAGTTTTGAGTTATAACTCAATTATTTTTTTTTAGAACAAATAAGGATCTAGTCCTTATTTATTATATTGAAATAAGAGTTTCTAAATGAAACCTGGTACAAAATAGTTTTTGTTCAATCTTGTTGAACTGGAAAAAGAAGAAAAAGTGAAAACTAAAAGAATAAAATGTTAAAATAAAAGTTGAAAAGTACGATGTAAATTAAACTCTCTTCTTCTACAATCAATGAAGAAACCTCCATTGATCTTGTACCTCTTCCATTAGCTCTTGTACTCTTTTGGATTGATCTCTAAAGATTCTGGCACAACGCTCCCTCCAACAAATGAAAATTGCCGGTAAGAGAACTTCTTTAGATTTACCATCTTTGTGTTTTTTCACAATCCATCTGTGTGCACTATCTACCTTGAATTCCCTTTGCCAATTGCTTATTGGCAATTGAAATCTACCAATCAGCATTGTATAAACCGACAAAGAGAAAGAACAATCAGAGAATAAGTGTCTGATAGTTTCTTCACTAGCTCGGTAGATTCCATCCTCTCTTTTATAGATTTTCTGCCGTCAATATCTTTTCATGGTATGCCAACCAAGCAAACACTTTCATTCTTGGCAGTACCTTCATTTTTCATATCTTGTGTATTCGAATTGTGATATCAGCTTCTCCCTTTAATCCTCTGTATAAAGATTTTACCGTAAATTGTTTTGTACTTGTCAAAGACCATTCCACCTCATCTTGCGCTCCTGACAATGGAGGATGGTTTCTAAGAATATTTTGTAACTACTGAATTTGCGCCAATAAAGTTTGTTGCTGTGTCATTCCTGTTATGACACACAAATTTTCAAAATTATGATTATAGGCCTGTTGTACTGTCAAATTCCGATCAGCTGCCTCTTCAAATAAAAGTGGAAATCTTGTGGCAAGAATACTATGTCCCCAATTGTTATCCTAGAACCTTGTTCTTTCACCATCCCCTACAACTCTTATTGTGAATCTTTCACAGGCTTCCTGTGCCAATTTCAAAGTTTGTTGAGCATATTTTAAACGAGGGACGAATCTACATTCATTCGTATGGGTGCTAAGTCACCCAATGATTTTATAATCTTAGTTATGTATATTGAAATTTAATTGGATTGTTTTTAGAATATTTTATATAGCTAACACCATTCATAAAATATCACATGTCTACTTATATTCTAGTGGTTGAAACTTAGTTTGTGATTATAAAATTTCCGTGCACACATATCTAAATACTAATTGTACGGTATTAGAGCTAATTAAACTAAAGCCCATTATTGTACCTACTCCTATCTCTTTTCGGACACAGTACTTTAAAAGTCATTCGTAGTCCGTACAGATTGCGTTTCTACCCATAATAATGAAAAAAAAATTGTGTGGTGCGCCGAGAAAAACCACCAAAAGACATACTTTTCGGGTGAAAACTGGATAACCTTTCCTTTCACCCGGCTTAGGTTCCGCACAAGTTCCAAGTCCAAGGAGTCCGTATCCGCCTAGGTACCTACCGAATTTTTTATTAATAGAAAATAAAATAATAAAATATCAAAAAAGATATAAATTTTGAATTTTGTCAAAAAATAAGTAGAACGGATTTAGTAAACCAGTCCAGCGAGACGGATCTAATTATCCCGTCCGGGTATAAGTAATTAATGACAATGCTAATTAAATCAAACTCAAGAAAAAAAAAATCTAGGATGAGTTAAGGTGTCCCGTCCGTGAAAAAAGAAAAATGGAACGGATTAAAACATCCCGTCACAGCATGAAAAAAAAAAAAAAATACAGCAGACTAGAGTTTATCAACTAGAAATAGAAATAGTTGCAGCGCGATCTGTGAAAGTTGCCTTTATCAACTAATTCATCAAGTATTATTGTACTCTTTTTGAAGTATTTTTTTTTTTTTTATTACTCTTTTTGAAGTAACAAGTAGTAATCGAAATGGTCAAAGCCCCAAAAAATACAGCAGACTAGAGTTTGACCTTCTACGGGCTAGGTGCTTTCTGGTCATTCTTGTGATTTTACTGGCACTATCAGAAGCCAACAACCAATTTATCTGAAAGGTATATTATATTATATTATATTTTAATGGCACTATCAGAAGCCAACAACATATTTCAGGGAAGAGTCATTCCTTGTGATTCTCTTTGTCACGCTGTGGGACTGGACGCCTTAACCCGTTCCATTTTTTGTTTTTTTTTCACGGACGGGACACAATTAGGGTTGTCATTAATTATTTATATCCGACAAGATAAATTAGACCCGTTCCGCTGGACGGATTTACTAAATCCCCTCTACTTATTTTTCAATAAAATTTAAAATCTATACCTTTTTCGATATTTTATTATTTTATTTTCTATTAATAAAAAATTCGGCGTGCCAAGTAAAATGAATGGTCCACATTAAGCACTTGTCCCTCAGGTACCTGGGGTGATGCGGATTCAAGTCGAAGTGCCAAGTGTTAAGGCGTCAGAGGACAACAAAAATCTCTGCCGCTCTTACGCTATCTCTTCCTCTTTATATATGAGTGGGTTGGGATTGCGAACCTCGTCTCTTCCTCGTTCTCTTTCAGTTGATTGGGTACCGCTCTAAGCCTCTAATCTATCTATATCGCCTCTCTTTTACCATTTCGTTGTTTATATCAACACAGTCAATTACAATTTGTTAATTTTCAAATAGCAATCTCATCGCTGGTCCTTGATTTGAATTGAGTATTTATTTCATTATCAGAACTAAGTCATGCACCCCAGGTGTTTGTGGAAATGCACCTAAGTTTGTAATGTGAAGCAATCTCTGGAGAAAACTTAGAGAAGTATCAGTGACTTGCTGGGCCCTCTTCTAACCGCACAGTTCAGGTGCATTGCATTGTATTAATTTGATTGGGTGGTTCCACTTTACAATGGTTGAGCTGCATTCCTCTTTTACAACCCAAACCTTCTCATGTTTTTATTTAGCCCGCCCCAATATTAGCAAGGATGTCAATCCTAAATGGATTTACATACGGTTCATTGATACCATGAAGGTACCAATGAAACACCAAGAGTTTGATGATGAAACAACTGGTTCAAAGACATCTGATACACATCAATCTGATGCTGTAGTTTCTTCTTTAACTGCTTCTACCATTCTGATGGACAGAAAGTTTCAGTTATGTGTGGTCAAAATTAAATTGAAATAAATAAATTGGGATGAGTTCTTCCTATCATGAACTGATGGCTGAAAAGTAAACCTTGGTTATTGGTTTCGTGACCTACACTACACATCCATAAGCACTAAGAACCAATCAATTATAGTAGTATGGCATCCTTAATTATTTTTATAATTCCCTTACGGTGTCAACATTTTGTGTTCATAGAATATCGTTACAACCCGTGGTTTCATTTAAAATTTTCTGTTCCGGTACCCAACCTTCCATGCCCACTGCTTGGCTTCCCTTATCATTCTGATTTGCAGTGTGCATTGCTTGGCTTCGTGAGAGTTTTTGCCCCCTTTTATCTCTGTTTTATAGGATTCCAGTTTGTTGGCTATCTATCATTATATACTTTATTATTCCCATCTGTAAATAATTATTCAACTTCAAATCTGTTTTGAGTGCTCTAAAACTGAAGACAAGGTAGCCCCTTATATTGGGATAAAACAGATATAATTTACATTTGAGTACTTAGCTGTTTTTTAAGGTCCATATTCCTCTAGAATATGACAAAATTGGACAATTTCAATAACCAAAATTGCATTATTGTTCTTACTATGTGTTAATGATGTACTTTTTTTTTATTGCAGTAATAGAAAATAGACAGGTGTGCTTGTCACTCGTAAGAAAGAAAAACTCAAATCTTGTTGGTTAAGATGGTGCATGCATTGTCTCTTGCCCCCTTCTCACCACTTTCACCTTTAGCTTCCCTATCCCAATCTCATTCTCAATCCCTATCAGCATCCCAATCCACATCGGATTTTAGTCATAGACTCTGCCTTTTCTGCAATGCCATCCCCCAATCCAAATCTCAATCTCGAAACATCACTAACAACCCAAAACCACCACAATCTACAATTAATTTTCCCAATTACACCAGCGCTGGCAACATTCTTGGGAAGACTCAAAGAAAACCACATCAGCAACATTACAAGGGGAAGGGGAAGCTGGGAAAGGATGAGATGGAGAGGATACACCATAACGTGGGTCCCATTTCTACCCAAGAGGCGCTTCACCGTTTTCACAATCTGTTGGCTCTCCATCCGACCTCAATCCATCCCTTCAACCAGCTCCTGGGTGCCTTGGTTAGCAACCAAACCTCAAGCGACCCTTACCCAGCCATCTTTTCCCTCTTCAGCCTCTTAACCCAAACTGAAGGTATCCATCCTGATAAATATACCTATGCGATTATGATTCAATTCTGTGTTCAAACGAATCGGCTCAGCCTTGCTTTTGCTTTTCTGGGACGGCTTCTCAGTGAGGGTATCAGAGCTAATACTGCGACCATCACTCCATTACTCAAAGGCCTTTGTTCTAAGAATAGGATCAATGAGGCTGCAGCAATAGTGCTCTACAAAATGCCTAAGATAGGATGTACACCCAGTGTGATCTCTTATAGCATTCTTATCAAAGGGCTTTGCTCCAATGGCAAGACTCTCTTAGCCCTTCAATTGCTTTTTAAAATGCTTAAACATGGTGGTGACTGTGAACCCAATGTGATCACGTACAGCACAGTTGTAGATGTGCTATGCAAGAAGGGTGACCTCACTAGGGCATTTTGTTTGTACAGACAGATGTATTCTGCTAGGGTTAGACCTAATATTGTGACATACAATTCGTTGATTTATGGTCTATGCAAGAAGGGGGCATCTGACAAGGCAGAAGAGTTGCTACAGACCATGATTTCTGAAGGTCACGAGCCCAATGTTGTGACATACAACACTCTTATTGATGGGCTATGCAAGAAAGGTGGAATTGAGAAAGCAAAAGAGTTGTTGCATGACATGATTTCTAAAGGGCAAGTGCCCAATGTCGTGACTTACAACACTCTTATGAATGGTCTGTGCAAGAACTTTGAATTTGAGAAGGCAAATGAGTTGTTGCATGACCTGATTTCCAAAGGGCTGAAGCCCGATGTTGTGACTTATACCACTCTTATGAACGTTCTATGCAAGAACGGTGAAATTGAGAAGGCAAAAGAGTTGCTGCATGGAATGATTTCAATAGGGCAAGTGCCCAATGTTGTGACTTACAATGCTCTTATAAATGGTCTGTGCAAGAAAGGTGACAATGAGAAGGCAAAGGAATTGCTGCATGATATGATTTCCAAAGGGCATGTGCCTGATGTCTTGACTTATACCACCCTTATAGATGGGCTAGGTAAGAAAGGTAAAATTGAGAAGGCAGAGGAGTTGTTGGATCACATGATTTCCAAAGGCAAAGTGCCCGATGTCGTGACTTATACCACTCTTATTGATGGGCTGTGTAAGAAAGGCGAAATTGAGAAGGCAAAAGAGTTGTTGCATGACATGATTTCTAAAGGGCAGGTGCCTGATGTTGTGACTTACACCACTCTTATTGATGGGTTGTGTAAGAAAGGGGAAATTGAGAAGGCAAAGGAGTTGTTTCATGACATGGTTTCCAAAGGGCAAGTGCCTAATGTTGTGACTTACAACACTCTTATGAATGGTCTGTGCAAGAACGGTGAAGTTGAGCAGGCAAAAGAGTTGTTGCATGACATGATTATCAAAGGGCAAGTGCCTAACGTTGTGACTTACAACACTCTTATGAATGGTCTGTGCAAGAACGGTGAATTTCAGAACGCAGAGGAGTTGCTGGGTGAGATGATATCCAAAGGGCAAGTGCCCGATCTTGTGACTTACACCACTCTTATTGATGGGCTGTGTATGAAAGGCGAAGTTGAGAAGGCAAAAGAGTTGCTGCATGACATGATTTCTAAAGGGCAGGTGCCTGATGTCGTGACTTACAACATTTTTATGAATGGTCTGTGCAAGAAAGGTGAATTTGAGGAGGCAGAGGAGTTGCTGCATGGAATGATTTCCATAGGGCATGCGCCCGATGTTGTGACTTACAACACTCTCATTGATGGGTTGTGTAAGAAAGGCGAAATTGAGAAGGCAAAAGAGTTGTTGCATGACATGATTTCCAAAGGGCAGGTGCCTAATGTTGTGACTTACAACACTCTTATGAATGGTCTGTGCAAGAATGGTCAATCTGAGAACGCAGAGGAGTTGCTGCATGAGATGATATCCAAAGGGCAAGTGCCCAATGTCATAACTTACACCACTCTTATGGATGGTCTGTGCAAGAAAGGTGAAATTAAGAAGGCAGAGGAATTGCTTCATGAGATGATTTCCAAAGGGCTGGAGCCCGATGTCGTGACTTACACCACTCTTATTGATGGGCTGCGCAGAAAAGGCGAAATTGAGAAGGCAAAAGATGTTTTGCATGACATGATTTCCAAAGGGCTGATGCCTGATGAATTGACTTATACCACTCTTATTGATGGGCTGTGCAAAGGTGTAACTGAGAAGGCAAAAGAGTTGGCGCATGGCATGATTTCCAAAGGGTTGGAGGCCAATATCGTGACAGCAAACACTTGAATATTTGTCAATGGGCTATTTAAGAAAGGTGAATTGATTGTCGTGACGTTTCTGACTCTTATGTATTAATAATTAAATTTCAGTCCCTAATGTTCTTTAAAACAATATACTAAAAAAATTTCAATTTTTTGACTTTGTCTATGTGCATAAACATCGGCGGACCCAAGGCTGATGAAAACAAAAAAAAAAAATTGAAAATTAGGAAAATATTAATTTTTGAATTCTTTACAAACCTCTTTTCGATTTTATTACTATTTTTAACATTTTTCTTGGATTTAAATAAAAAGGGCACACACAACCAGACATGTGCACGGCAGGTCCAAACATGTCGTGTCGTCTTGTGCTGTTCAACATGCTCAGGAACTCACGTCTAAGGCATAAGGAGATGCCGGCACAGCACATCACATGCTGGGCATGCACACGGCACACAAGCCTAACACTTCACTGCTGCAGGCCACACCAATGAAGTTCTACCCCTTTAACAGCTAAATCTAATTGTTTCTTCGACATTACCTTCATTTGCAGGTGGACTTTGGTGACCTCAACGCAAAGACTGTACCTGGTGCTTTCGTATAACTTGAAGTGGTATTGGTCTGTTTGCTTGGCCTCCTTTATGAATTTAGAAATACATCTACAAATTAATTCAAGCACATGTAAACATATCAATTCAAGCATTGCTGACATTTACTTTGTTGTCAGGTCTTCTATCAGTTTGAACTGGTAGATGCCAGCCATGGGGAACTACGACTGGCCTAATGCCCAAATAAAAGGTAAGTTTGATTAAATGAAGCTTGTTTGCACCTGTCTTTTTGCATGTATAGAACCTTATTGCACATTTGAGGGCTAACTGAGTCAAAATTTGGCTAAATTAAGAGTAACTTGAACTATAATGGTAGTCTTAATAGCCTTAGTTAGGCTCACAAAACTGATCAGCACTTGTTTGAGACTGTTCCCATGCTAGGAAAGGTTGAGATCAAGTTAGATGACTCAGTTCCTTGAATAACTAAATGCTGGAGTGAATTTCTTAATTTGTTATCCTATTCATTAGCTTCTTTTAGAGCATCTCCAACGCTAAAACTAATTTGCAATTTCAAAACAGTTGTCAATTTCAAATGAGCAATTAATTGCAAAATAGTCGCATTCATGAAATTATACTAATTGCAAAAGTTTACATTACACGAATCTTAAAGTACCAATGGACATTCCATTTATTTCTCCCACCGCTTTCTCTCAATTCGTTCTTTCTTCTTGATCAGTATCTCTCACCTTCCTCTAAAAAAAGTGAGATGAGATGGGTGGCGGAGGAACTACAAAGGATTTTAAACTTCAACTGCTCTCTAGCAATTTTGTTTCTTTGAAATTCTAAATTGGATATTAAAATTTAAGAGTTTTCTTTGAAATTCTCAATTGGATATTAAAATTTAAGAGTTTTCTTTGAAATTCTCAATTGGATATTAAAATTTAAGAGTGTCTTATAGTTCAGAGACACAGATTGGTTCTGATTGAAATTTTGGAGCATCTCAAGATGATTCTCAGGGTTCTTGTATCCAGGAGAAAAAGAGTATGGGAAGGTTGAGGAAGAGGGAAATTTTCGATAGCAAAAAGGTCATTAGGAGAAGGAGATGAGATAGATGACGGAGGTCTAAAAAAGTCAATAGGTTTTGGCAAGAGAAGGTAAAAGAATTGAAAATTTTTAGAAATGGTTTTGGCAGTGAAAGGAATAGAGAGAGGGAGAGGATGGTTTTGGCAACAAGTAGAAAAGGTTTTTTTGTTCCACGTGTCCATTTGAAAGCTTTCAAATGAACTTTCATATTATGAAAGCTTTCAAAAATTATAAGCGCTCCGCATCGATGAAAGTAAAAAAACAACTGCCACACAAGCGCCACGTCGTCATTTGCAATTCATTATGCAAGCCGATGGAGATGCTCTTAGGAGTAATTGTATTATTTTAATTACCTTCACATATGAATTTCTTTGATGGAATAGGAGGTGCAACTTGACCTATGTGATCGGTGCTTGCCGGATGCATCCTGTGTGCCAGCTTGGCAAGGGCGCCGAACAACTTACCTTCTCTAAAGAAGTTGTCTCTCAAAGGTGAATACAGTTCTCTGACAATGGATTGATGGCCATCATTTCATCAGCGCTACTGTTAATTTTCTATACAAACCAGCACATAACTTTCTGGTTTGTTTGTCGCTCAATTGCCTAATTATATTGGCACCTAATCATCCTCTCTGTTTGTGCAAGTTAAAACTTGAATTAGCCTAAAACTATTCCCAATTGTCTAGCAATTGTCTAGACAACTAACTTGTAGAGGAGGTACAAGAAAAGGTATGGTGCTGCCATGCTGGTATAGGAGTTGTATCCACTGCTTTGCTAAACATACCTTCTACCTGATCAAGTGGAGTTTGCATTTTCTTCCCCTAAATTTCTGGTGATTACCTACTAGTAGGGCACTGGTACCACGTTGCAGTTTTGCTTCAGTTTTTTTTTTTTTTTTTTAATATTTTTTTGCAATTTTTTTATTTACAAATTGTGCCTTAATGAAGGACAGCTTGACCTCATTTGAAGAAGAAAGCAAAAGGGAGTGTATCCTGATCATAATTGCACAAGTTTGCTAAATTGGTTTTCTATTTTTTAGATTTTGGTAGAATTTTAATCTATTTAGTGTATTAGTCCTTTAAAGGAATCAAACAAGGGGAAAGAAAGAGAGAATAGATGAAACCATGATATATAATTTCATTTAACAATATTATCCAATTTATTACAACTTATTGCTTATACAATGTGACATTCACAGCTAATCTAAACTCTAGCAAAAGTAAACCCTAATAATCTTAACTGCTTAGCCACAACTCATGATAATATAATTTTGAGGTTCTAATAAGTATAATACATAATTCGTGAATTATTTGCGAATAATTCGTTTTTTTTTTGTGTAGGAGAAATGAACATCGTATTATTCGGTTGGCTGAATTATTCGTGATTTTTTTTTTATAATTGAGATCGCCAATCTGAACTCAATGTATAATTCCTGATAATTTTCTAATTATACTTGAATTATATCCGAATTATAAATTTTTAATTATGTTGAACTGAACCTGAATAATTATTTCTCAATCCAAATTCACTCATTTTATTAATATTCTCATTTTCTATTTTACCTGTGCTATTGCTGTGTTGAAGTCAGGTTGTCTGAGCTGCTAACTCTAAGCCAATAAATGTTGTTAACGACTTGACAGCCTCTTTTTTTTTAAGATGCAACTTGGTCTGTTGAAAACTTGAAATTGCTCTGAGGAATAAATGCTGTTAATAACCATATATTTTCTGAATACAATTTCTCCTAATTTTGAAATTTCTCATAGCCGTATCGTCTTCTCCTATACAGTAAAAGTAGCATGGCATTGTAGATTTTTCATGACTCCAGGTTGAACTGTTCAATCCACATCAAGATTTGTGCAGGCAACTTAAAAATTTGTATGGATCAATCATGATGCGGATCAGACAGCTTTGGCTGGTCACCAAAACACAAATCATGATGCAGATGTTGATCAGATGGTCTTGATCAAAACACAAATCATATGAATTCCGTGATTCGAATTCGTTTTGTTTCCTCGGGTTCGGATCCGACTTTTGGTCGAAACTGCGCCACCCGTTTCAATATTCCTAATTTTGGGCCGAGTGAGTCGGCCCAGGAAGGGCCTGAACAATTGCACTGCCTCAGTCCTGCTGTGTTTCTTAGTTTCTTTCCTTTCCCTACGCTCGGCTCAGGTTCCGCACAAGAACCAAAGATCAAAGTGGAAGTGCCAAGGCGTCGGAGAGGTAAAAATGTCTGACCGCTATCTCTTCTTCTTTGTGTACCGATGGATTGGGTTGGGATTAGCCACCTCATCTCTTCCTCCTCTTCCGCTTTCGGTTGATCGAGTACAGCTTTAATCTATCTGTCTCTCCTCTCATTGATTACTTCGGTGTTTATTTACAGTACAGTCAATTACAAGCTGTTAATTTTCAGGTAGAAATCTCATCTCTGGTCCTTGATTTGAAATGAGTCTTTATTTCATTTTCAGAACTGGGTCATGCACCCCAGGTGCTTGTGGAAATGCACTATAGTTTGGAAGGTGAAGAAATCTCTGAAGACAACTAGAGAGAAGTATTAGTGCCTTACCTGACCCTCTTCTAACCCCATAGTTCATGTACGTGCGTTGTATCAGTTTGAACCATTCAATTAAAGTACTCTGTTATCCTTCCAATCATGGGAGCAATGCAGCAGTGACAGTTGATGGTTTATTGGGGCTGCGTCTTTTTTTATGTTATTTTACCTTTTAACTGTACTTACCTTAACGGAACAATATAAGAATGGCAATAAGCACATTATACGAGGAATTTATAATTAAGTCTGTTTCGAGGGATTTAAAATTGAAGACCATATGTCACAAGGTAGTCAGTGGTATAGACAGTTATCAAACTACCCTCAATACTGTATATTGCAAAAAATGGGTATAATTTACGCCAATATATATTTGAATTCTTATTTCACATATAATTACTGGGTGGATAAAGCTGCTTCAATAGCTGTTTTTTAAGGTCCATATTCCTCTGCCTTAGATGTTTATATTTTCAGTTTAGTGTTATTGGTTTTGTATATTTTGAATTTTGTAAGGACTTGGGCGTTTCATAAATGAAATCAGGTGGTATCCCCACTTTTTCCAAAAAAAAAAAAAAAGGTCCATATTCCTCTAGAATATGACAATATTGGACAATTCCAATAACCAAAAGTTGCATTGTTGTTCATTATCTGAGTTAATGATGTCCTATTTTTGATTGCAGTAATATAAAATAGGCAGGTGTACTTGTCACTCGCAAGGCAATCTTGTTGGATAAATTTTTAGAGACCGGTATGAAGTCAAATAAGAACAAGATGGTGCATGCTTTGTCTCTCCATCCAACCTCAATCTATCCCTTCAACCAGCTCCTGGCTGCCTTGGTTAGCAACCAAACCTCAAGTGACCCTTACCCCGCCATCTTTTCCCTCTTCAACCGCTTAACCCAAACAGAAGGAATCCGTCCTGATAAATATACCTACGCCATCATGATTCAATTCTGCGTTCAAACAAATCGGCTCAGCCTAGCTTTTGCTTTTTTCGGACGGCTTCTCAGCGAGGGTCTCAGAGTCAACACTGCGACCTTCACTCCATTACTGAAGAAACTTTGTTCTGAAAATAGAATCCATGAGGCTGCAGCCATAGTGTTATACAAAATGCCTAAGATGGGATGCATACCAAATGTGATCTCATATAGCGTTCTTATCAAGGGGCTTTGCTCCAACGGCAAGACTCGTTTAGGCCTTCAGTTGCTTTTTAAAATGGTTAAACATGGTGGTGAGTGTGAACCCAATGTGATCACGTACAACACAGTTATAGATTTTCTCTGCAAGGAGGGTAAACTCACTAAGGCCTTTGCTTTGTACAGACAGATGTATTCCGCTGGGGTTATACCTGATACTGTGACATACAATACGTTAATTAATGGTCTATGCAAAAAGGAGGCATTCGACAAGGCAGAAGAGTTGCTACATGACATGATTTCCAAAGGGCAAGTGCCCAGTGTCGTGACTTACAGCACCCTTATTGGTGAGCTGTGCAAGAAAGATGAAATTGAGAAGGCAAAAGAGTTGCTTCATGACATGATTTCCAAAGGGCAAGTGCCCAATGTCGTGACTTACAACACTCTTATGAATGGTCTGTGCAAGAACTTTGAATTTGAGAAGGCAAATGAGTTGTTGCATGACCTGATTTC